>SNQJ01S0095236.1:7924-30649 GCA_010110895.2 Picea sitchensis | reverse complement strand
TTTCTAGTTCTGGCTCGGAGTCATAACCTGCATCTGATTCAGAGGCTTTCACTTCGGCCACTAGCGACTGCTTTGAGCGACAATCAGCAGTGTTATGCCAAGGGCTCTTATGGAAGTCGCACCACTTCCTGATATCTTTCTTTGTCTTTCTGATGTCCTTCTTTGTCTGCGGCTTGGACTGGTTGTCCTGATACTATCCATATTTTCTCTGTCCTTTTTTCTATGGGTTGGGACCACCCTTTCTTGCCTTTTGTTGTGAGGGGTTCCCAGGCCCAAATTGCCGCATATTTTGTTTGATCTTCTGTTTGATTTTAACGGCATATCGGTAGGTCGTGCCCAAGGATGATATTTCTAGAAATTCCATTTTGGTTTGGATGTATCTATGCAGATCACCGCGATACTTGAGTATGAGATGTCGCTCTGAATCTTTGATACCCAACTTGGTGCGCAAGGTATGGAAGATATTTGTGAAATCTAGCACTGCTTGGTCTCTTTCTTGTTGCAGTGTGGTCAATTTGGTATACAAGTCGTCATAGCTTATGACAGGGTAGTATTGTTCCTTAATAGTATCCCTGAAGGATTTCCAGGTGGTCATGACTGTAAATAATGAGGGTTCCTCTGTTTCATTTTTCTCACAGAAAGTTTCCCACCAATCTTTGACAGGGGGAACAACTTTGAGGAGCGCAAAAGTAATATTTTCTCTATTCGAAAAGTTATGGATAGAAAAATACCCTTCTAGTAGATTCAACCACTTGTCTAAAGAATTTGCGTCTATATAACCTTCAAATATAGGAATATCGAAGTTTATTTATACCTTGAAGGGGGCGGCGCCTCCGCTCGAAGAAGATGCATCGCATGTTGATAATCGTCGAAGGATTTGCGTGAAACTATCCTTCATCTCGTTCCTCTGTTGCATGAGCGCTTCCTCAATCAAAAGTTTGAAAGGATCTCCTATCCCATCATATTTATTTTCTCCTGCCATGAGAGGTCACTTGGGCGTGTGAGAGCTTTTGTCCTCAAGAGAAACAAGCTCAAGACCCAACTCTTTGTACTCCGACCTCATTGGGAACATGCATTAAGACGACAAGGAGCAGACCACTCTGATACCACTGATCCAGATTTTATGAGAAGAATGAAATGAATGCAGATTATTAAAATATTCTTAACACAAAATAACAGATATACAATAAAACTGGTTTTCTATTCAATAAGGAAATAAGATGAAGCTGTAAAATGCAGCGGAAAACAAGCTTGTTGGAATGGTGGTGGCTTATCTCTGAGAAGAGATATGACGGTTGTGCTCATTCACAAGAAGATGATTACAATGAGGCTCTAAAGGCCTTTTTACAATAAACAGGAATTCCAAAACCCTAGACATCCAAAAACCTAACCCTAGGAGATGAAGCGCCAAAAGTCATGTGGGTCCCGTTTGGGCAAGTTAGTACATCAACTTCCCGAGGTCGTTACTTTTGCATACGATCTCCGTTTTAGGCGCATGATAGCCCATTGGAAAGGTATCGTCGAGGATTTTCATTTTGGGGGCTCAATCATGCTTTTGGATATCATTGAGAAGATCGATCCTGAAAAACCTTCATTTAGGCCCTCAAAATGGCCCCAAAAGTTAAAACTACTAAAAATAGTAAATTGCCAAAATTGCCAGAAAATTGTTTTGAGCCAGCTGGAAAAGGTGGGTGGCCATCGATATCCACCTGGATCATTCAGCATCAGAAAAATTCTAAAGGAGTAATCTCTAACGAAGAAATAAATGATATCGCCAATCGCCGACTTCCGAAACGTTTTCAGTATCGGGGGTTTTTCGAGGACGATAATCCACAAGGAAACTACGTGATAGGTTTATTTCTAAAAGTCGATCCCCAATACCTTTTTCAGCATCGACAGTCCCAAGTCAATATTAGAGCACTCGACCTAAACAAAGTCTCGAGTTTGATTAGTACCCGCGAGCTAAGTTCCCAGTCTTAAGTACCATGTGCCCCTAGTCAGTGATGCCACGTCAGCACCGTACAATGAAATCAATTAGCGTCGGAGGTTTTTTTTGTTGCAAAAGGATATCAACGAAGAATGAAAAGAAACTTGGAGTGACACTAAGTATAAAATCAGGGCTAACTTACAAGAAAATTAGACAAATAACCCAATAGATACACATGTAAAGAGAAGAAACGATGCATTCAACCGCTATAACTAGATTCCTTTCGTCAAAATTTTGAGACTTTATATATATTATATTGTCATCGAGCTCAAGTTACATACAGTAGAAAATGTCTACACCTTTTGGCTAGCCAACCTGGTTACATTAAGAACATGAAAATCTCCACAAAAAAAGGGAAATTTATCAAAAGTTTGTGTCACGTCTGAGAATACAAAATAGAGTTCACCAATCATGCCTCTTCTACGTGCGGAATTTCTTCCCAGTTGTTTCGCGCTCCCTGAGGTGTTTTCATTTTTTGCTCTTCTAACACTCTTTGTGCTTCGTGTAGCTACACTATCGTATATTGCGCCTCCTAAATTTTCCTCTTGAGCTAGGTTGCGTTCCCTTCACAACCTTGTGGTGCTGACACCTCAAGGGTATTTGCCATCAACTGTCATCGTAGTTCTCTATTTTATTGGTAGAGTTTAGTTATGGCGAGTTGTGCCTGCTCTAGCTGCTGACTAGGTTCTCGAACGATAGAACCCGAGGCTTATGTCCTCTTCGTTATGCTTCTACTTCCCTGACTTGCAGTTTCGACCGGCTCGAGCCAGATAGCGTGACTTAGGAACTCCTCGGCGGTTGATCATGCGCACGACTCAATCGGGATTTGGTTTTCCTAGACTTCCTTATTCTTACTGGGCCTTCCTCTCCTCTGCGGTATCTTCTATTGAGGAAGTGTGCCTTCCAGCCCGAGTCCTTCTGGCGTAACTTCTTCCACTTCAGCCTCCACACGGGGTGATACCATCGTTTTCGCGGGAAGGAAGGAATTCTCGTTTGAAGCCTCAGGAACACCCGCTACAAATAAGAACCAGTCCCATGCATTTTAGGGATCAGGCCTGGCGCTTTGACTACCTCGTAGGCCCCGTCTTGAGTTTTGAGGAGTTCCCATGGTGCGACAATGTATCTACCTTATGCGTGGGTGACTCGACAAAAGACCAAAGAAAATAATTTGATCGATCTAGGTTCACAAGACGAGTCAGTGCATAAGCTCGACTGGTAAGTAGAACACATACAGAACATCTATAATTTATAATGGAGCGGGCAGTGAGTCGAAATGTGCAAGGGAACACTGAATGCCTTATAATGGGATGTTTTAAAGAATTTATGTGTCACATCTGCGCGACAGGTATGGTCTGGGGCGCGTGAGATGCAGCCGATAGGAGTTGCAGAGGATGTGTGGTATGATCACCTCGATTTCTTTTTTAAATTCCCCAGCCTCCATAATGAGCTAATGATGGTTGATGCACTTGCTGATGTGACTCTTGTTTGAGAAACTTGCCTCAACCTGAAGCGTTTAATGACTTCCCTTATGACAGTATCTGACTCTTTTGGAACTTACTCGTTATTTCGGTGCATTTTGGGCTCTGACATTCTTTCTCAATCCCAAGGGCCAACTGACCACTTGTGTGAATTTAATTCTCATGTTTTCCGTACCTGATCTTTCATGCTATGGCACGCGGATTTAACCCACCCTAACTGAAGGAAAATGGTGGCACTAACAGAGATAGTGCAGGTAATTTGAATGGTTGCAGAGACCACGTAAGTATCAAACAACCAGACTTAGCGAGCTTTATAGGTATGCACCAGTCTGGATTCTTCACTCTTATGTTTTTACATATATTTCGTCGAGTATTGTTCTATAGGAAATTTCAAAAGGATTTTAATTCCGATTGCAGGAAAGATCCCTATGACTATCGAGCAAAATTGGCTATGTAACTTTGTCGAGGGATCCGAGAGAAACTAGGTTCGAAGATCAATAAGGTGATGAAGTATATCAAACTACCCGATTCGGCACACCCGACGACTTTGTCAACTTGCACGATATAGTCAAATCGCACGCCAAACAATATTCTTCATGGGTTGAAAGACTAACAAAGGTGACCGACACAATGTCAAGACAGGTGCAACAATTTCTGGAACATCCGATCAGCGCTCAAACTGTGGTTCATCAATTAAGTTCTAGTCTCGTCAAGTATCGGGTGCATGCGGTGGAGATCAGAGAAGTTTACGCGGCCCCGATGGAACATCACAGATTCCCATACGCTCAAACCTGCAAGGAGTTGTTCATAAGTTGGTCGGAGTATGAGAAAAGTCACCCTTTCAAGTGATATCTTGAGTCGACTGTTAAAAAAAATGTTAGAAGAGAACGCCATGTGGCGAATTTTGTTTACTTATTTGCACTTAGCCGCTATTTTCAGTTGAATTTTATGTTATAAATAAGCACATCGGCCAATTAGTTAAAGGTTGATGGTTACTGCAAGAAACTCTTTTTTTTGGTTTGTTAAGAACTATTTCTGAGCTAGCTTTAATTGAGAAGTCCTTTTGGACCAGAGACAAGTTATATTTTCATCAAATGCATGTGTGATTGGACGTGGAGAAGAATTATTTCTTATCTCGTTTCATGAATGGATGTTGTAATGAGTAAGAGATATTAAATCTATTGTTAATTTATCTGATGCAATGTTTTACAATTGTTCATTTTAATGATGAAGATGAATCATTTTGTTACTATGTGATGGAGGAATAGAGTAGGTGAATTATTTTGCTTGCCATCATCTTATCGCATACGTGTTTTCTTTCTGATAATTAGTATCTCAGATAGTAATTGGATGCTCACATGGTTAACGTATTAGTACTAGACCTATGGTATATAATTGTCGTTTGCATGCTCGAGTAGCGGGTTATCCCAAGCTCAACCTCTTCTCCAGTATTTAGAATCTTTTCTCATTTTGTTGCCAAGTTGGTTTATATCGGCTTACAATATTATATCAGTCCCACCTAAAAAAAATACAAAAATAAAAATTCCAAACTGAAGGAGACGCCTTCACAAGAAAACATAAATCCCATTGATTAATTGGTCGGATCGCAAGATCTGGAGAACCATTCCACCATTAAACGTTGCAGAGTCTAATTGGGCCTTAGTGGCGGGTTTGGTTCCTATTGTTGAACTAAAGGGATCTAGGACCCATCAACAGGTCTCTTTTGCAACTCCAATTAAATCATGGATCTTCTTATTACTAAGAAACCCAAATTATTCCTCTGATATAATCTCTTAGAATACCCCCTTAATTCTCCTAGTAATAACTTTAGCAATCATTTTATAAAGGGCGTTGTTTGGGCATTGCAAAGGGAAATCAATATGAACTCCTAAAAGGAAGGTGGATTATCCTTTTTAGAAATCAAAATTATGATTGTAGAGTTGATAGAGGCTATAATATTGTATGAAATCATTGATTCCTCTGGTACTTTTAATAGGTTATCTTCAATATAATAAGATAACCCTAGATAAAAATCAATAGACCAACCATCAAGCCCAAGACTCTGGTCCTTCTGAAAATATTCCACAACATATTTTAACTCCTTTGGAACATCATCCATTAATCCCTCATTCATATATTCTTTAATAAATATAGGGAAGTAAGAGGCCAATTTACAATATTTTCTATGTTAGCCCTACTAATTGTTTCCTCATAGATATTTTTTAAATGAGAAACCCCTAAGTCAACTATATCGTTGAACCTTCACACTAAATTGTCATCATAATTCTTAATTTATTAAATGGTGTTTTTATTTTTCCTCTACGTAGCATAATTTTGAAAAAAATAGTGTTCTCGTACCCTTGGGATAACCACAAGGCTTGACTCTTCATTCTCCTCTTGGAGTCCTCCCAATCTAGCAAATTCCTTTTATTTTCCTCCAAGTCTTTAAGGTGCATATTTTCTTCTTTGGAAAACACACCATTAGTATTATGAACAAAAAAAATGAAAAATATTGGCTTTTACTTCCACCTTTTTACTTCCAATTTAAGGTTTATGTCTTGAACTTTTAAATTCTATACAAATTGAAAAAGTATTGACTTTCGAATTACTGGGGAGAAGTACCTCCTTTCATCTTTTAGAAAAATCATAAACTCTTCCTCTTCAAGTCAAATAAAATTAAATTGGAAAAATCCATTTGGATTAATCCCATCCTTTTTCACTTTGAGAAATATTGGGAATGGTTAGAAAAACTTTCAAGGGAGACCAAGACTTGATTCTTTCCTAGTCTAATATAAGATATTCAGAGACTAAAAATATATAGAGCCTTTTGAAGATACCTTCATTTATTGCTAAAAAAATCCTCTATGTTGGTACTAACCTTATGGGTTCAATATTGCATACCCTTGAGACTAATCAATGTTATGGAGAAAATAATCTACAAGTAGGTCCATTTGAGCTACTTCTCCCAAAATTTTATCTCTAGGAGTGAAAAAACTAGGATCACTACCCACAATGTTATAATTCTTTATTAAAAAATCATGTGCAAAGAATGCATCCCAATATTCCTTCCTTTATTTGCATGGGCCATATTGAAACTAGGGTTTCAACATGCATTTAGGAAAATACTACATATCGTTAAATACACATGTAAATGCTTAAGACATATATTTGGGAAGGTTAACCAACTACTTATTTACTTGTACATTTATTGTATTCATATATTCTATTATATTAATACAATGTAGATGACTTTTACTAGGGCCTAAGAGGCCTCCCAACATCTCTCCCAACCTCAAAGTCTTGCTTCATCCCAAAGCAACTATGCAACAACATCTTGGTTCACCACTCCTAGTTAAGTATCCTCACTATGCATCAACCATGCATATTGGTCTGCAAAGGTAATCAACTTCAACATTCATTGGCTATGTAGGAAGATACTCATATACAAGGTTTATTGTGATCTTTTACTCTTTGTAACATTTCTTCCAGATTAATTACCATCATGATTGCTTCCACTTCTACAGTTGGCCTTCATATCTCAATTCATATAGGGTTAGCATTTTTTCAACTTGATGTTCAACTAAATTTGTATCCCCATGAACCATTGTATTTCCTTCATGTTCCACAACTAGTTAGACTTCTAGACTCACCCTAGGTACGGTTATCATCCTATCAACTTGATGCTTCATTGTTTCTTCACTTCTTTGTGATCACAACCCAAATAAATACTATGCAAATCATGTACCAAGGGGCTCAATCATTTCATTTGTTCTTGTGTCATCATCATTTTCTTTAGGCTCTTTATGTGTATCATATTATGTCTCTTTATTAAATGATTTTTTTCCTTTTCATTATAGTGAGAATATTGAAATCAATAATCTCTACAAGTCTACATGCTCAGTCATCATGTGCAATAAATCTTGATAGATATTGAACTTCAATGCTACAAAATCTCTCAATCAAGTGCCCAGATGAATACTTAATGGTTGTTTGTTTGCTTCCCTTTCTAAATGCTCAATCATAACTATGCATGGTGCTTTGATTCTGTCAAAATATCTGTGTCACTCGGTTAAACTCTTATCTCCCCTACTCAATCTAAATATTTTATTTTTCTTATTTAAAATATCTCTACTCAGTCAAACCTTTTGTTTCCAATCAATCAAGGGTGTTCTCTCTACATCTATGTTAGTTCTTCAAACTCTAATCCAATGCTTTAATGTCTTCAATTATGGAAGTCTTCTTCACTTTTCTAGAGTTCCAAATCCACATACATGAAGGATTGGACTCGACTAAAACTCAACTATGACTCAATTAAGACTCTATATTGTATGGTGATGACTCTCTAGACACTAGACTCAATTTATACAACTCTCCTAACTAATAGTATGATTTTATTACAAAAAATCTTGCATGTAGGTATTTTCTCAATTCTTTTCATGTTATCAGTTAATAACCAACTCTCATTGGCAAGAGGCTTAGTTTCATTGAGAGAGGCAGATTCAATCACATGCCTTGAGGACTCACATTTAACACCCTCCCCTCAAATTTTACAATGATGATGACTCAATTAACTCAATCGACAACATTCTTTTTATGTTTTTCAGCTACTAAGACTAGACTCAACTACTTCCCTCATGTAACATTTTATAATATGACTCCATTTACATTAATGGCACTCTTCATGCCTATTATATCAATTGTGTGGTTTAAAATAACTCAATGTACCTGATATGTTTTTTATTAAGGACCCGTGATACATTTTGGAAACGTATTTGACACCTACAAAACTCTATATGGCATTTGCACAAAATAATTACACTTTTTGACAAATACCTCAAAGTCATGGCCATGGAAAAATAATCCATAGTGTGTTAGTTGGTTGCATTCATCTGTCAACATTGATTTATATCTAGTTTATTTTGTCTCATTTGGTTTCATATCAGTTGACTCGGAATTCTTAGTTGATTATACAATCGAACAATATTGTTTCTTATCTCTCTTCAACTAGTTACTCTGTGGTGAACTACTCATAATGAGTTATTAAAATTATTTTATACCAACTCAGTATGAAAATGGGACNAGATTCAATCACATGCCTTGAGGACTCACATTTAACACCCTCCCCTCAAATTTTACAATGATGATGACTCAATTAACTCAATCGACAACATTCTTTTTATGTTTTTCAGCTACTAAGACTAGACTCAACTACTTCCCTCATGTAACATTTTATAATATGACTCCATTTACATTAATGGCACTCTTCATGCCTATTATATCAATTGTGTGGTTTAAAATAACTCAATGTACCTGATATGTTTTTTATTAAGGACCCGTGATACATTTTGGAAACGTATTTGACACCTACAAAACTCTATATGGCATTTGCACAAAATAATTACACTTTTTGACAAATACCTCAAAGTCATGGCCATGGAAAAATAATCCATAGTGTGTTAGTTGGTTGCATTCATCTGTCAACATTGATTTATATCTAGTTTATTTTGTCTCATTTGGTTTCATATCAGTTGACTCGGAATTCTTAGTTGATTATACAATCGAACAATATTGTTTCTTATCTCTCTTCAACTAGTTACTCTGTGGTGAACTACTCATAATGAGTTATTAAAATTATTTTATACCAACTCAGTATGAAAATGGGACCAACAACACATTTATGTCAAAAAGAAGTAATCCTTGCATGTCAAAAACATGCCTTCATCCAAACTATGCAACTCACCATTGATCCCCTCCTGGCATTTATTTTCTTTTATGGGGGGGTTTAACAATGCATTATTAATTGCAATTTTGATACCATGATATTATTCATGTATCATCTCAATAAAATTGGAACTAGTTAGATCAACATTGACATTGTCTATGGCTCAAGTTGATTATGCTCTAATCCAACTTGAGAATTAGTCAAAAATCAAGAACTTCCTTTGATTCCCATGAAAATTATTTTACACATCGTCTATGTCCAATCAGTTGTAGTAGGTGGTCATCTTGTTTATTTATTACATTCACCTTGTATCAACTCAACATGTTCATTTCTCTAACATTAATAAAATCTCTTTCATGAATTACATAATTATCTAAAACACTAGATATAAAGTGTTGTAATAAAGAATCTAGATTATTTTTCTTTGTTTTTACACCTTCCAAATGTAGTTAACATGGCTCTTAATTAGTTTTCTCCCTTCATCATTGGTAGTCATACACCAATATTCATTCAAGTGGTAAGGGGGTCTTTGGTTGTACATTGGTATTCAATTGGCTTTATATGTCGACAACTCCATAAACTTAGTCTATTGATTGACTTGGCCTCCATTTGTTGATGGTGGGGACTATTGCATTACTCCAATGTATTTTCTCCATCAACTAAGGCTCATTTTTTATTGGTGCCTTTTTAGTTGGTTATGCTTTAATTGGCATATGTTCTAGGTCAAAATCTCACATGGACAAATATCTTGTATTCCAGTGGGATTTTCTTCATAAGTTAGTGCTAACCAAAAGTCGATTGTCAACACCGAGATTATATCAGTCAATTACTCCCGATGACTGATGATTGATAATATTAGGCTTGTTAAAGACTCATTCCTTTATATAAGATGCTCAAAAAACACATATATCATTTATTGTCAATTCACCTCAAGAAATTTGAATGCACAACTTATCTTGTCTCGGTATGTTCATGCGCTACTCTACTCATACAATTGTATTCAATAGTTGGAACATGCTTTTGTTAGATAATACCAATGAACCAACATTCAAGGGGCCTATGCTAAAAAAAATAAATTCACTTAATTGGGACTTCATCTATTGACGGTCATACATGTGTATGAAGGAATTCTCTATTTAATGTTGGGTTGTTATATTCTTTGTACAAATATTCGAGTCGAGGTGGATCGATTGGATGTGAAAGTCGAGGTGGATCAATTGGAAGTTAATCCAAAGGGAAGTTCAAAGTCGAAGTGATCGACAACAAGTCGAAGAGGTCAGTTGTCAAGAGGTCGACAGGCGATCGTGTGGAAACCGACTAAAGAACGAATGAAGGTCGACTGGTAGTTGACTAGTAATCTGACTAGAATTCGACTATAACACAATCCCAAGATTCATGAGATTTGTAGCCAATAATATATGTGGATATGTAACTTTATTTGGGCGCCTTTATTTAGGGTTTTTCCTACTATAAATACTATAAATAAGGCATGTTGTATTCATATTAATATTGATCTTCATGTTAATATTTAGCAGTAAATTGTTGGTCACGTAGATGTAAGCCAAACTAGCTACATGGTTGTTCTTGTGAAAGCAAGAAGGTATGATGTAGATTGTGTTTTAGGTGTATACCAAGGTTAGGCATGTAACCTTTTATTCTGAATGAATAAGACAACAAGAGAGCAAGACAATCAAGGAATGATGGTTTTCATGTTTGGATTTCCAAGGTAAAATATTTGTGTACTGTGTGTTTGCTTTGTCATTTTCTTTCTAGCTTAAAATATTTCTTCCTCTATTTTGTTAGGTTTAGCGTGCAAGTATAATTTCTGAACATTAATAGGTGGGGGATGTTACTTGTCATCAGTTGTGCTCAATTCAAATAATACCTAAGTTGCATCTCAGTCAAATTCTTTGATCACTTCTCTAATTTCCTAACATGTGGTATCAGAGCTTGGTTTAACAACCTTGGATCTAAGTTAAACCCTAGGTATAGTAAGAGTTGTAAGTCATATATCTTTAAATTCGTGCTTAAAGAATGGCAAGCAATTCGAGGATAGAGATTGAAAAGTTAAATGACCAGAATTTTGAGCTTTGGAAGCTTGAAGATATCCTTGTAGATCAAGAATAATGGGTAGCAATCTGTCCAGGTACCATTCTGACATGCGTGCCCAGGGAAGAATGGGAGAAACTCGAGAGAAGGTAAAGGAGTACGATTCAGATTTTTCTTGCAGATTCGGTGTTGTTGAATGTCTCGGGTGAATATTTGTCCAAGAAAATGTGGGACAAGTTGGGAAGCTTGTACCAGTCGAAATCCTTGGTAAATAAGTTATTCCTTATAAAGAAACTATATCTTTTGAGGATGGGTCATGATGGTTCAATAACTAAGATTTTAAATGCATTTAATACCATAATAAACCAGTTATCATTCGTGGATATCAAAATTCTATATTTTAACCTTGTACAATATTTACTGCAAACAAATTTTCAGTAAAAGAACAGAAAAGATACAATGGAAAATCAAATGTTACACAGAGATTTTTCCCCTAGAATCCCAAACCGGGAAAACCAACATAGTGTATATTCATTCATAGTGATACATTATTTACAATCCAATATAAATATAGGATCCAGCAGCATCCAAAACCCTAACCCAATGGCTTGGATTAGTCAACAACCCTATTTTATTAACCAGAAATAGAAAACCATCGGCAAAAGCCATGTGTCGAAAAACCGCCCAACAATGAACATGAAAATCAAGGAGACACGAAAAACGAGGAAAAAATGCGACACGTTTCTCGGGGAAAAAATATTCTCGGGGGCATTGCCCTCTACGCACCTAGCACAATGTAGCAGACACTAAATTTGGTTGTGCAAAGAATATAACACATACCCGACATTCTCCCACTTGTTTTCTTTGCATACAGGGGGTTACATGGTTACATAGTTAACAATCCAGGGCAACAATGCTCATGGATCCTCTACACCAAGAGAACTTCTCAATGCTCACAGATTTTTTTAATGAATCTGGAACATTCTTCAAAGTGTCCACCTTCATCAACAACACTTTCTTTTCTTCAGCCATTTCTCTCACAAAGTGATATTGAGTACCAATATTCTTTGTCTTTGAATGATAAGTCGGGTTCTTCGCCAGAAAAATTGCAGTCTGACTGTCACAATCTATCCTTACAGCTTGTTGTACCAACCCAATACCTAAACACAATATTTGTAACCATATTGATTCCTTACTTGCATGAGTGGATGTCATGTATTCAACTTCTATAGTTGAAAGAGCCACTACATCATGTCTTTTTCTCATTCAACTAATTGCTCCTCCAAACAGGTTAAACACATACCCACTTGTAGATCTCCTATGATCTATATCTCCAACTCAGTCTGCATCCACAAATTCATGTATGTCTAACACTCTGTCCAATCATGGTCTTCCTTGGTAGCACAATCCATAGCTAGTAGTGCCACGCAAATACCTGAAAACACTTTTTATGGTTTCCCAATGCTCCTTCCATGGTTTTGACATATACCTGCTCAAAAATCCCATTGCGTGTGCAATGTTTGGTCTAGTACAGACCATTGCATAGATCAAATTACTAACTTCACTCGAATATGGAATATTATGACCCAAGGGGGGCATATATATGGCTAAATGTATATGATATGACCCCAAGGGGGGGCATATATGGGCCTAAATGTACATGTAATGTGTAAATACATATGTAATAGGGTCGGCCTATTGATAAAGGGGCCTCATGTGCAAGTGTGAATAGCTATATATAAGAGATCATGTGTTCATTATTGAGAGGTGAATTGTGAAGTATGAAATGGATTTGGTTCTTTGGAGGGGATTCCCCTATTCTTTAAGGAGTTATTGTGTAACTTATCTATATTGGAGTTGTGCTCCACGTTGACACTTTGTACATGGTGTGTACTTCTGTTATTTTATGATATTTGTAAGCATTCGGATCATATCATGGAACATGAGACATGTCCTCCTCCTCTTCATGTGTCTTGGGACGTTGATCCGCAGATAAATTTACACCAACAAGAATAGGGACCTTGACTGGTTTACATTCCTTCATATTAAACCTGTGCAATATTGTCTCGACATATTTTCACTTATTTAACCATAGTTTCCTCTTTTTCCAATCTCTTTTAATTTCCATTCCCAAAATGAAATTTGAAGCATCGATATCCTTCATGTCAAATTTGGAGGACAATTGTTTTTTCGCATCCTAGATAATCTCCTTGTTGTTTCCTATCAACAACATGTCATCCAGATACAAGACTAAATAAATCAAATGATCACCAATTAATTTAAAATATACACAGTGATCCTCTTTGTTTCTTTTGAAGCCAAGTCCCAACATATAAGTATCAAATTTTTTATACCACATCCTTGGTGATTGTTTTAAACCATACATGGACTTTTTCAACTTACATATCAGCTCCTTCTTTCCTTTCACAACAAATCCTTCTAGCTTCTTCATATAGATTTCTTTTTCCAAATCCCCATGTAGGAATGTTGTCTTCACATCCATTTGTTCTACTTCAAAATCAAATGCAACAGCAACAGATAACAGAAATATTATAGAATTTAACTTGGCAACATGAGAAAAAATCTCACCAAAATAAATTCCCTCAACCTAGGAATCACCCTTTGTTACTAACTGAGCTTTGTATTTCTCCACTTTACCTTCTGCATTCAACTTGTTTTTAACTACCCATTTGTTTCCAATGGGATTTCTTCTAGTTGGAAACTCCACTATATCTCAAGCCTCATTCTTATCCAAGGATGCCATTTCTTCATCCATGGAATTTTCCCAGAGCTTTCCATCCTTTGAATCCACTACCTCCCTGACAGTTCTAGGATCATCATCAGTACTAGATAAAGCAAAATTTTAATAGAAATCAGATGGAGTATACCTTTCTAGGAACATTCTTTCTTGAACTGATCTCCTCAATACTGGAGTATGAGGATCTTCTTCCTATTATTCTTGTTCTTCTATAGAGTCTGATTCATCATCCTTTAAATCAAACTCTATTTTCTTCGGTTCTTCCTTACTTGGTAGGACTTCCTATTTAACAACATCCTTCATTTCCCTAAATACCACATCTCGTCTATACACAACCTTCTTAGTTTCTGACTTCCAAAGCTTATAACCTTTGAGACCATCTTTATACCCAATAAAAATACACTTTTCAACCTTCTTATTTAGCTTACTCATGTTTTCCTTTGGAACGTCAACATAGGATTCACATCAAAATACCTTGAGATGTGTGAGAGAAGGTTTCTTACCAGTCCATACCTCTTGTGTAGTTTTGTCATCCAATGCTGATGAGGGTGATCTATTGACTAGGTAACATGCAGTACCCACTGCCTCTGCCCATAATTCTTTCCCTAACCCGACACCACTGAGAATGAACCTTGATTTTTCCATCAACGTCATGTTCATCCTTTCTGTTGAGGTGTATATGGAGTAGTCTTTTTCCTTTCTATGCCACACTTCTTACATAATTCTTCAAAATTATTCTCGCGGAACTCTCTGCCATTATCTGTCCTCAAGACCTTAATTATTTTCTTTGTTTGATTCTCAACAAGAGCCTTAAAATCTTTAAACCTGTCAAAGACTTCAGATTTCTTCCTGAGGAAATATATCCAAGTATTCCTTGAGAAGTCATCTATAAATGAGACATAGTACATAGATTTTCCCAATGATGGAACTGACACAGGTCCAAACACATCATTGTGAACTAGCTGTAAAATTCCTTCTTCCCTCGTTGACCAGAGGGGAATCTTACCTGATTCTGCTTCTCATATACAAAATGTTCACATAAATCAAAATCCAGAGAGCAGTTAGACATATCTTCAACCATACCTTTACCGTGTAGTAGTCGAAGACCCTTCTCTTCAATATGCCCCAGTCTTTGATTCCACGACAAAACCTTTTCTCCAGAGACTGTAGGAGTTCTTTCTTATTCAACTCCAATGTCAGGAACAATGGAACTATTACACCCATCACTAATAGTTCTTCCCTGTAACTTATACAGAGTTCCAAATTGAACTCCCTTTAGCAACACCATTTCTCCTCGAACCATCTTACAGGTTTCCTTTTCAACTATTGTTTTTACCCCTGCATCGTCCATTTTTCTTACATAAACCAAATTTTTGGCCAATCCCGGGATGTGCAGAACACCATGTAATGTTCTAATGCTTCCATCTATGAGCCTCAACTTGACTTTTCCTCGACCTATTATTTTGGTTGTCGAGTCATCACCTAGGAAAACATTACCTCCATCATACCTTTCATATTCACAAAACCAGTCCCTGTGGGGAGTTATATGAAAGGATGCACCTAATTCAACCAACCACGCCTCATGATTTGCATGTGTGCTTGAAGAAGCCAAGTACACATCCCCTCCTTCTTCCTTGGAGGTATTTTCTTTTGTATAAGGAGATTCTTCAGATCCCTTCTTTTTCTCAACTTTGGATCTACATTGATTCTTGTAGTGCCCTTATTTTCCACATCTCCAGCATACCTTTACAAACTTTCCAGGACACTTATATCTTCCCTTAGACTTAGATATTCCACTTGAGGACATAGATATATTTCTTTCCTGAGAGCGTCTTCTTGAAAATAATGCATATGTGCTCTATCCTTCCATGTTATTTCATCTAATCTCCTCCGACAACAAGGATGATACCACTTCATAAAAATTCAAGGCAGTTGTATTACTACCTATGGCAACAACCACATTATCCCACGAGTCTGGTAAAGGGAATAGTAAACTGATACACTTATCTTCATATGAAATTTTAATCTCAACATATTCTAACTGACTTACCATAGTACTGAAGGCATTCAAATGCTCTTCCACCAGCCACCAAGTCTCTGTCTCTCATCCTCGGGTTATTGAGCTTCTTTCTCGGGAATAGTTTATTTACTAGGGACTTAGACTGATACAAATTCCCCAACTTATCCCATAAATATTTGGTTGCAGCTTCCTCTGGCACATTCAGTGATACTTAATCTGAGAGACATAGTCAGATTGTGCTCTTCGCCTTCTGATTCAACTTTTTCCAGTCATCTGTTGAAGTTCATGTAGGTGCAGTACTTGGAGCCACTGTGATCCACTGAACCCTGTCCACCAACAGATCTTCCATCTTGAGCTTCCACGGCTCAAAACTTTTCCCATTAAACTTCTCGATCTCCATTTTCAAACTACTTGCCATTTCTTTTCACCTAAAAAATCAATACCACGGATCTCCCACTGTAACAAGGCTTATCATAGTCCTGAGCCAAACCCTTGACCACAAAGGCGTCCCCCTGAAGCCAACAAATATCTGATACCAAATGTATATTTTAAACTTGTACAATATTTACTGCAAACATATTTTCAGTAAAAGAACATAAAAGATACAATGGAAAATACATACATTACACAAATATTTTTCCCCTGGAAACCCAAACTGGGAAAACCAACATATTCGATATTCATTAATAGTGATACATTATTTACAATACAATATACATCTAGGATCCAACGAAATCCAAAATCCTAACCCAATGACCTGGATTAGTCAACAACAATAATTCCTTAACCGGAAATAGAAAACCATCGGCAAAAACCATGTGCCGAAAAACCACCCAACAATGGATGTAAAAATCAAGGTGACGTGAAAAATGAGGAAAAAATGTGACATGTTTCCCGAGGAAAAACAATTATCGAGGGAGTTTCCCCCGAACCCCCACACAACGTAGTAGACACTAAAGCTATTCATGCAAAGAATATAACACATACCCAACAAAAATCACTAAGGAGGAGAAATGTATTAGCCTATTATGTTATTTTCCAAACTCTTGGGATAGATTAGTCGTGGTTATAAGGAGTAATTCAACCACATTAGAAATAGAAGATGTGGTTGCATCTATATTGTCAGAATAAATGAGAAGGGATAACATGGAAGGTTCAACCAAATATGCATTAGTGGTGAGAGGTCGACTGGTTGACCGAGATATAGGAAAATTCTCAGGTAGAAATTTTGAGTCCTCGGTTCAGTCAGTGATAAGATGCTGGAAATGCAATAAAGTTGGGAATTACAAAAGGGAATACAAGTCAAATGCAATGGAATTCAGTATATGATATGATGTGAAGAAGTCGAATGAGAGAAAGATGACTCCATATAAAGGAGGTGATGTGTATATGGTATCGACTAGTACACATTTGAATCAATATTTTTGGTTGATCGATTCAGGAAAATCCTATTAGATGTCACCACATAGAGAATGGTTCTATGAATATGAACGATATGAAGGAGGAGAGGTGTTCTTAGGGGACGACTTGACAACCAAAATTTCCGGATGGGGAAGATTCCAACTGATACTGCATGATGGGTTGAGTAGAACCCTTCCAGGTGTGCTACATATTTTGGGTTTGGAAAGAAACCTGATATATGTCAACAAGATGAGTGATGTAGGAGTGCACACTCTATTTCAAAAGGATACATGCAAAATGGTCAAAAGTGTGATGGTACTAATGAAAGGAGTTCGGATTGGAACCCTATACAAGTTACTAGGGAATGTCGACTTGACTGGATGTAACAACATCATTGTTCCTAAAGTTGAATCGACTTCAACTCAACTCGAACAGAATCGAGCTAAGTCAATTCAAACCAACTCGAAAAGTCTTAGTCAAGTCAACCTGACCATGCTATGGCATGAGAGTATGGGACACATTGGAGAAAAATGACTTCGAGTTATGCATAACAAAGGTATGGTCAAAGGTTTTTTTGAATGTAATTTAGAAGTCAATTTTTGTGAACATTGCATATATGGAAAACAAAATTGGGTTAGGTTCCCATTTGGAGTGACAAGGGTAAGGGGAATTCTAGAATTGGTTCATAGTGATGTGTTTGGCCCTGTTTCAGTGCCTTCGCTTGGTGGATCCTTGTATTATATATCCTTCATAGATGAATTTTCTGGGAAGACATGCATATATTTCTTGAGGAATAAATCAAAGGTTTTCGAGAAATTCAAAGAGTTTAAGTCTCTTGTTGAAAACCAGACAGATAAGAAGATAAATGTGTTGAGAACTAACGATGGTGGTAAATTATATGGAAGGGATTTTGTGTATTTGTGCAAGTAGTGTGTTATAGCACACCAAAATAATACACTATATACCCCATAGAAAAATGGATTTTTCGAGAGAATGAACATAATGTTGATGGACAAGGCAAGGAACATGCTCAATCATGTTGGGCTTGCACAAGAATTGTGGGCATAGGCAGTCGACACTGCAAAATATCAGGTGAATATGTCTTCTTTGTTGGAACCGGTCAACATGACTCCACATAAGGTATGGTTCAGTAAGAATCCTATGGTTTCACATCTCAAAGTATTTGGATGTGATGCATACATTCATTTTCCCAAGGAAAAGAGGAGAGAGTTGGACAAGAAGGTAGTCAAATGTATTTTCATTGGATACAAAGAAGGAATGAAAGGATATAAGCATTGGGATCTTGCATCAAGGAAAATAGTGTACAATCAAGATGTGGTCTTCAGATAAGTCAGAAGGAATTCTAATTCTGAAGTGGTGGTTCAAACAGAGAATGATCTAGATAAGGTGTGATTTGAACCGAAGAATGAAGAAGAAGATGATTCATATGAGTCGATTGAATCAGATGAAGAGGTGGAAAAACCAACCCCAGTTGTAAGGAGGTTCTAGTGAGTAAGAAAACTAGGCGAAAGGAATAGTCCACCCAACTTTCATTCCACACTTGTGTCAACTATCACTAACGAGGAGCCCAAGTCAGTCAGGGAGGCAGTCGACTCAACAGAGGGTAGAATTTGGAAGGACACCATGGTCGAAGAAATGGAATCCTTACACAAGAATGAGACATGCTATTTAGATGAATATCTTAGTGGAATAAATCTCATCAATAGCAAGTGGGTATTCAAGAAGAAGATGAACGCAGCAGGTCAAGTCAATAAATTCAAAACTCGACTGGTAGTGAAAGAGTATTCCCAAGTTGAAGGAGTCGACTTCAATGAGATTTTTTCCTTTGTTGCAAAATTAACTTCCATTAGAGTATTAAATTCTCTAGTTGTAGTATTTGATTTGGAAATAGAAAAAATGGATTTAAAGACAACGTTCCTACATGAGGAACTAAAACAAGAAATCTACATGAAACAACATAAAGGATTTACAGTAAAGTGCAAGAAATATCTAGTATGCAAATTGAAAAGATCCCTTTATGGTCTAAAGAAATCATCAAGGATGTGGTACCAAAAGTTTGACACATGCATCCTTAGTTTGGGATTTGTGAGAAGCAAAGTAGACCACTGCATATATTCCAAGAAAGAAGGTGGGTGTTTCATATATGTAGCATTATATGTCAACGACATGTTTTTATCGGAAATAGCATGAATAATTTATAATCCAAGTTAGACATGAGGGATCTCGGTGCAACAAACTTCATTCTAGAAATGGAGATCAAGAGAGATTGAGAAACTAGAAAGATTTGGTTGAATCAAAAGAAGTATATTGAAATTTTTTTGAAATGTTTCAACATGCAGGACTACAAACCTATAAAGGTGTCAATTCCTATGGGAGCAAGGATAAATTTTGAAAAGTTTCCAAAGACATAGGAAGAAATAGAGAACATGGCACGTGTTCCCTATACAAGTTTTGTTGGTAGTCTAATGTATGTGATGGTCTGCACTCGACCAGACATTTCCCATGTAGTGGGACTAGTGAGTAGATACAAGTTGACACCTGGAAAGGAGCACTAGATAGTTTTCAAGAGAGTATTCAGATATTTTTGTGGCACAAAATACTATTCTATATGCTACCAAGGGAAACCTCGAGATTACAGTGAAGTATATGTACATGGCTTTGTCAACGCCGACTGGGCTGGAGATCTGGATCGACGAAGGTCAACTAGTGGATATGTGTTCAATATGTTTGGTGGAGAAATCAGTTGGATCAGTAAGCGAAAGGAGTTTGTAGCCTTGTCAACAACAAAAGTTGAATACATGGTAGCCACCCATGGAAGCAAAGAAGCAGTATCGTTGCAACGATTATGTTCAGGGATTGGGTTTGAGATAAAATTTATGAAGATAAATTGCAACATTCAAAGTGAAGTATTTGTAGCAAAGAACTCAGTTTATCATTCCAAGACTGAGCATATTGATGTACAATACCATTTCATGAGAGACATGGTGGAAAGCAACAAGGTGTTACTAGAGACAGTAGACAGATTGGAAAACATAGCAGACTCTTTGGCCAATTATGTGAGTGTTGTGAATTTCTCTTAGTGTAGAAAGGTAATGGGCATTGATGCCTTGGGTCTGTAAACAAAATTTCAGGAAAACTCCATGTTCAGAAAAGAATACATTAAGTGGGAGAATGTTGGGTTGTTATATTCTTTGCAGTGAAAGTCGATTCAAGGTGGATCGACTGGATGTGAAAGTCGAGGTGGATTGGTTGGAAGTTGAACTGATAGGAAATTTGATGTCAAAGTGATCGACAACAAGTCAAAGAGATCAGTCGTCAAGAGGTCAACAAGAGGTCATGTGGCAACCGAATGAAGAATGAATCAAGGTCAATTGGTAATCTGACTGGAATTTGACTGTAACAGAATCCTGAGTTTCACGAGATTTGAGGCCAATGATATGCATGGATCTATAACCATATTTGGGCACCTTTCTTTAAGGTTTTACCTACTATAAATCCTATAGATAAGGTGTGTTGTATTGATATTAAGAGTGATATTCATTCTAATATTTAGCAATAGGTTGTCGTTCATGTAGATGTAAGCCAAAATGGCTACAGGGTTGTTCTTGTGAAAGCAAGAAGGTATGATGTCGATTGTGTCTTAGGTATAGACCAAGGTTAGGCATGTAACTTTTTATTTTGGATGAATAAGATAACAAGAGAGAAAGATGCTCAAGGAATGTTGGTTTCCCCGTTTGGGTTTCCAGGGTAAAATCTTTGTGTATTGTGTGTTTTCTTTTGTCATTTTTTTCTAGCTTAAAATATTTCTTCCTATCTTCTATTAGGTTTAGAATGCAATTACATTTCCTAACATTTGATAGGCGAAGGATGTTACTTGTCATCAGTTGTTCTCAATTCAACTAAACCTGAGTTGCATCTCAATCAACTTCTTTGATCGCTTCTCTACCTCATCTATTCCCCAACCATTTTGCTACAATATTGGACCCATAAAGCAATAAAACACAAGTTGAATAACCCATCACTGTATCAAAATTAACATGACAGTATGTAACATTATCTTCTCAAATTGGCAATACATTAACTACAATTTTCTCTATGTCTTTCTAAAATTATTCAACACAACCATCGGATTTTCTTTCTCTTAATGAAAAATGAAACCCACTTCACATGTGGCGGAGGTCAATATATCAACAATTTACAAAGTTCAAGGTCTATATTGAGGGAAATTTGAGGTCTAAAATGGGCCTCCTGGGGAAAATAATAAAACAAGAGTTATGAATTTTCAAAGGGAAAGAAAGAAAACCTTTTTTTTATCATATTTTTTACTTGTATCCCTATAGGTTTACTCAAATTTCAAGTGTATACAGTTGTTGGATGTGGAATTAAATTTCACATCCAACGAGTACCCACTCTACATACTTTTGATAAACCCATAGTTAGATAAATTGTAAATACATGAAAAAAATGTGTTTCTTCCAAGAAACATGTTTTTTCATATATTTTCAATTCATCTCACTATGGGTCTATCAAAAGTATGCAGAGTGGATACTTGTTAGATGCAGAATTTAATTCCACATCTGATGAGTGCCCACACTTGGAATTTGAGTAAACATGTAATGAGATAAGTTGAAAATATGATTAAAAAGGTAGTTTTCTTCCTTTCGCTCCAAAAATATCCACCCTTATGGTTGACATCATCATCTTGAATCCTATTGGTTCTTTTAAAGTTGATTTTGATTGTACCTTTTTTCGTTTTCGTGCCCATTTTTTACCTCAAAATTCCCCTAATGTGCATTGGGAGTAACAAAATTTTGAACAGTAACAACAATTACTTCTTCCATCAGTGGCCACGAGCATTTATCTTCTTCACACATAAGAGGAGGGTATACACTAGAATCAACCACTAATGTTTCTACACAATGCTACCAACTCTCTCTTGCATGCATAATCAATAAAGAGTGTTCCCTTAAACATTAATAAAATCATTCTCTTGAGCATCATAGCTTCCCTGTAACAATTTAACCAATCATATCTCATTGATATATCGATGATAAACAAATTTTGGATCAAATTATTTCTAGTTAGGAGACACCGATGCAACAAACTCATCAACTCGGTATTTTATTATAACAAACTTATCTTTTCATTTTTGCAACACCTTTGAAAAACATTTCCTGTAACAACCTCCCATTGTTCTTCAATAACTCTTCCTCGACACCTCCTAAAGTAAATAAACAACATGAGCGACTTCATACATGCATATATATATATATATATATATATAGAGAG
>SNQJ01S0095235.1:31873-42133 GCA_010110895.2 Picea sitchensis | reverse complement strand
TCGGGGGTGACCCACTGCTGAGCATGATGAGAAACGTGGTCTAAGGCTAGGAGGTTCGTGGAAGGTATGCACACAGTTATTGGTCATATATTAAAATATAAGTACCAATTTTGTGTTCGTTGTATGTTGTGTATTTGTATTTGCATTATAATTAATGAGTAATGCTTGTATATATATATATATATGTTGCATGTATGTGTTAATGTTTCTTCCGCATGAACATGTGTATGAGTAGAGTATTGATGTCTATTTAATTGCATTATATAGATATATATTTATAAGTGCGAATACCAGGTGTTATCTCTATCTTCCGGTTAAGTTTTATATGTGATTATTTCCGCAAATTTACTCGGTGGCATGGCCTAGCCTGTTGTTTAAGGCCGAGAATGTCACAGAAATGGTATTAGAGAAGTAAAGGCAAAGTTAAGGTTGTTTGGGTAGTGTTACCCAATAGGGGTCGATGGTCGGGGGACGTTACAAGAGATACCACCATAACCATGGGGATGTCCTTGAGAAACCCCTTTTGTTCAACATGTTAGGTTTGGGATGCAAACTTGTTTAAAAAATTCAGGGTATCATCATTGGAATGTAATCTTAGCTATAGATTAAGTATTCATTTGATGTATACTTAAATGAGGAGGGCCTCCATGGAAGGGAGGCTAAGGGACATAAGAAAGTATGTTGAACATGTTTTCTTAGCTAGTTTGAGCTTGTTGTTATTTTGAATGACTAATTTGGCTTGGTTGAACTTATGGTAATGTTGGATGAAAGACTTGGCTCATGTTTTTATTTTGGGAAGTTCTTTGTATAGGTTGAGAGATTTGTGTTTGGTTTCTATGAATGTTTATAGGAAAGGCTTGAGAGACTACATGAGAATGGAAATGATTATAGAACCAATGGTCACGATAATTGTTACGGGTTGGGTCCAAGGTTGAGTTGGATTTAGGCTTATTGAGAAGTTTTGAGAGACTACAAGGGAGACATGTTGGGGTACTACCACTTAATATAGAGTGCTTTGATAGGTCACATGGATAAATTATTGTTGAGGAGAATGTGAAAATGTCCCTTGGAGGACCTAAGAAATTGCGTATTAGAGGGAATAAGGCACCCATCCCTTGCAAAATGATTTGTCTAGGTTGACTGATCATATAGTGGTCACTGGTTTTGGATGAAGGGATAACTTCTTACAAAGCACTAGAATAAAGAAACATTGAAAGGATGGGTTCTTCTAAGATTTGATCTTGGGGGAGAGATGAAGGTGAAAGATGGGAATGAAGGTGAGGACCTCACAAAATTTAATGCCTTGGGGAAAATTTGGCTCAATGTATTGTATGCAAGTTAATTGATGAACATTCGTTGCATCCATTGAAAAGTAACATGTCATGTTGATGATGTTGTTTAATTTTTGTACCTTCTCCGTAGATAATAAGCAAAATCCAAGAGAAGGGGGAATATAAGATGACCCTTAGGGAAATGATGAAGTATTTGAAGTGGATCTCTTCCACTTGAGATCTAGGTTAGAAGAGAAAAAAACTTTCTGTATTGTAAGGGAACAAACATGTAATTAGGAAGAAAAGAGAAAAATAAAATCCTTTTCTTGAGAAAGGGAAGGGAGAGAAAAATGAAATCCTTTGCTTGAGAAAGGGAAGGGTTGAAAGTTACTCCCCATTATATTTATGAAAATGTAGGGCAATAATTAAAGTGAAGCCTCACACTACCACACAAATGGATTAAACATAGCCTAGAGGTAGGATGGAAGGGAGTGGAATTGCCACTAGATTAATTTATTAAATATAAGGTAATTTTCACCTAGGGTTTTTAGTGATTTTATAGGTACTTTAATTAGGGTTTAATGGTTTTAAATAGCTAAGAAAGAAATATAAACTAAAAAGGGAATCTAGCTTGCCTCTTAGTCAATTGTATTACACCCAATGAAATGGAAAGAAACAAAATTGAAGTAAAGAAGCGAAAGAGGAATAATGCTACCCGATCCAAGAAGACATGAATCACTTTTGTAAAATTACAAGAAAACCTAAGTCTCCCATAGATCTCCAAGATGACATGTATTCTAGCAAAACACTTGGAATACATCTTCCAAAATAAAGCAATACATACAATATACGATCTAGCATGTGAATGATGTAAAAATACTTTACCGAGTATGGAATATCAATTGTGTCCTCAATTGCATGACGTTCTCCATGTAGCTTGTGTGTTGGTATCCTCCATGGCCTTTGTTTTTCTTCATTCATCTTGTGAAGCAATTACCATTTAGAGTATGACATTTTCCCATAAGCCTCTTCCTACCATATATCTGTCTTCATCTTATGAAGCAATTACCATTGTGTCATTATATGTTATGACTCTACGTAAATCTCTTCCATGTAATGAGAATATGCTCAGAAGCTCACTCCATTAAATATTTTATGTCAGGATTTTCTCCTTGTTACAGGTAGTGCTATCCATTTTTTCCATACCTTTTATGTGTGCATTTCCTTATGAAAATCTTTCTAAGGATATTGAGAGGAAGGAAAGGGGGATTTCAAGAAAAGTGCACATGATAATTTATTTATGTGAATTATCTTCTTTGAAGGTAGATTTTGGCTACACAATGACAAAGCGTCGCCTTTGTTTAGTGAGAATGGTTTCCTTTTTTATTTTATTTTTTTTGTAAAGGGAATCAAGCATGAAAGATATATGGTGGATTCACCATATGAGGTCTGACGATGTCCTCTGATGAGGAGAAAATAGTATGGTAGGATATTTTTGTTGGAACACTAAGAGGTGGNCGTATGAGCACTTTTTACCACTTTCAATAACAATATATAAACTTCAACTTTATCAACAATATATGATTTATGATTGCATTCAATATATCATGAGCATATAACCATAAACAATACAATTCAACAATTTCACATGAGATACATAGTACACCATAATTTACATGGAAACCCAAATGGGAGAAAACCATAGAATTCTTTCTTATATATATCAAGATTGCATTCATAGGAACCACCAACTTCCCAATTCTCCAACACCAATTGGAAGGAGGCTCCAACCCCTTATTTACAAGCTCTAAGCTAAAGGAAGGTACAACTCCTTGAATTCTCCAGTTGCAACTGGAAGGAGGCTCCAACCCCCTAGCTTACAGGCTCTAACCTGAAGGAAGCTCCAACTCCTTGTGTTCTCCGGCTCCAACCGAAAGGAGGCTATGACCCCATGATTTACAGGCTCCAACCTGAAGGAAGCTCCAACTCCCTGTGTTCTCTGACAAAAACCGGAAGAAGGATAAAACCCCCTTTCCTTTCCCTGTCCTTCCACCCTTAAATATAAGTGTAGACTCAACCTATCACTACCATTGATATTGTCACTGCCATTATCACTTCAACCTGTCACCAACCTATCACTGCCACATAAAATTTTCACTATCCCTGTCACTGTCATTGTCTCTGTCTCTGTCACTGATATACCATCATCAACCAATTATAACCAAATCCACTCACATGGATACCAAACCATCACCACACCATGTAAATCAAGCATATACATCAGCCATGTACCAGAACTTGTACCAAAACCTGTACCATACCATGTACCTCATACATATTTCAATATCACAAAGATGTGCCTCAAGCATTTGATAACATCACCATGAAATATACCAAAATGGATACCAAGATAGCCAAGATATGCTTCTAATCAATGTACCATAACATCACCAAGACATACCTCAAGCATGTACCACAATATCTAGTGCATGTACCTCAAACATGTGCCATAACCTCAACAAGAAGTGCCTCAAACATGCATCAATATCACCAAGAAATGTACCTCATACATGTACCAAAATATCTCTCACACCATGCACATAAGATGTGCCTCAGGCATGTGCCAATGTCTCAACAAGATGACAAAGACATCCCTCAAGCATGCACCATAACATCACCAACATGTAATCCTCAAAACATGCATATAGGAATAACTTTACACTTGTAGCTAACCTGATACACAATATTATGGACTTGTAGCTCTTCCTCAACCTCAAAAACCTGGTACTAGTATCCTCCCCAAATTTTTCTTAGCCTTGTGAGACTAAGATCATTCAACTAGCAAGGCTTCGCGGGACGAGAGACATGGAACCCGTGGGGGTGCCTCGCAGGACACTAGTAGCCTAACCCGTGGGGGTCAACCAAATTAGGTTTTATCAAAAAACCCTCGCTCTCCTCTGCAATCTCGAAACTTCCACCTTCGCTCTCCTTCACTACCTCATATTCACCGTAGTAGATTAGCCAATAGATTAATTACTCACTTGATAAATATTCAATAAACTTGATTGTACAAATGAGAGGCTTCTTGAAGTTTATTTATACTTTTCCATGTGACTTCTTTCCTTAAATTTAGGGCTGACCTATACTGTCTTGTTATAACCACTTTACGCTTTAATTAATGACTTGTGAATTTTTAGGGGCTTCTTAACCATTCTTCAGGGCTTCCAACTTCATGATCTCATAAATCCTCAACCGTAAGGAACTACCTGACGTACTGCCTACCATTGGAAACAAGATGACAAGGAATATACATATATGAGTGTGTTACATGCATTTACACTGTCTTTCATTTCCTTATTCCTCAAACAACTTCTAGATTCATGACCACACTTTTAGGGCTTCTTGTAGACTTCTTCAAATTCACCCATCACATCTGTTGACATCAATGACAACCACTTATTTTGACATCAATGGAAACCAACTATCCAACAACATCAATGACAACCAACTATCCAACAATCTCCCCCTTTGGCATTGATAGAAACACTCATACTCTACTTATGACCAATGCTCCTGATCTTTCTCTCCTCATGTTTCTCTCCCCCTTTGACATCAATGGAAAAGGGTATCTCTCTTTGGGGATGCTCCCCCTGTCTTCATGCTTTTTATCTTTCTCTTTTGATCTTTCTCTTTCTTATTCTTTGACATCATATGAAAAAGGGTAACTCCCTCTGTCGATATGTCGCCCCATGTCTTCATGCTTCTAATCCGGTCTCTCTCTCTAACAATTTCTCTCCCCTTGATTTCTATGCAAGATGTCGAGTAGATCAATGTGGGACTTCTTGTATATGCTTCCTTTCCTGTTTTCCGGTGCTTCTTGTCCACTGGTGATTCCTCTTGTAATTCACTAACATATATAAAAAGCATTCAAAAAACACTTGACTTTAAATCTTCATGGCTTGCCAAGTCCACATCGATGACCATACTTTTCAACAATTTCCTTTGACAATATGGATTTTGCTGACAAATTCTCTTCCCCTGTCTAGTTGTTCCTTTCACTGCTTGCCTTCCTGTGACTAACTGATGTCACCTGTCAATATACTTTCATCCACTGTTATGCATCTTCTTCGACTCATGTCTTCTGAAACTGCCAAATATCTCATGAATCCATCTCTGTCCATATGTCATAAAACTATCCATGACTCTGCTACTCATGAACTGCACAAAATGTTGAACCATCTGCCACTTTACCATTATGAATACTTATTTGAAGTTTTTGCAGCTGATCATTACATATTCCTTCTTTTGTCTATTAAATCTTCAAATCAGTCTCTACATGTCTACACCAATATGTATTGAATTATCCCTATCTGAATACATGCATGGAATTCTCTATACAATCATGAATCTCTACCTGAAAAGTGTCCCAATGAAATTATTCATAAATGTTAGTTTATACATTTATGGGAATGTGCTTTTGAAGCCGATCTTAAACAATCAAACTATCACAAGACATTTTTCACTTATGTCATCAAACCATTATGAAACCGCCTTTCCAAAATATACTCGAAAGATAGCTCTTTGATCTGTAGAGTTGATGCTTAGACTCCCCATGTTCAATATTCATATTTACTAGGAGTCTCCAATCCAGATGGCTCAGAAAAATACTCAATCTGATGCGTATTAATATTTCTCTTCATCTATGGTGGCATCTTCCTTTTCATCCTCTTCCTGAATTTTGACATTCTTTTCATCTTCTTCTTGAATTTTGACATCTTCCTCTTCATCCTCTTCCTGGATTTTGGCATCTTCCTCTTTTCATGTAGATTCATCATGATCTTGCACTACTACAAATTTGTGAGTACGATCTCTGGGACCTAGTTTTCATTCACATGCTCTTCTTATTTTTCATTTCTTCTCCAAACCTTCTTGTATATTACATCAATGTTTTCCTTCAAGGGAGTATTTATCACGCTTCTACAATTTCAAGCTATGTGACCATAATTGTGGCATTTGTAACATTCATTATTGGAGAGAGCCACATAACCATATATTTTTTGAACATTTCTTCCATATGCTATGCAATCTATAGCTTTATGTCCAAAGTTAGTACATGTAAAACAATGAACCCAAAAGAAATCTTGATACCTGGGAGTGAATGATCTTCTTTATGGTGTAGTCCTTTTGAATTCCTGCCTTGGCTGATCACAATATTCTCTTTGGTTGTTTCCTTCACAATGATTGAAACTTCCTTTCTGCCTGAATGTAGAAGGTATTCTATATTCATTCCTCTCTAACTCTTGCTGACCATGATTCCTTCCTTTGAGAACTTATGCATAACTCTTTTGTTATATTTATTTCGTCATGGAGCTTGAACCTTCCTCAAAATGAACATTCTTGTATCTCAGTCCAAATTTGTCACTGCATGGCCTTTGATTGTTGAGAATCTTTTATAACACTTGAGAACCTTTCAAGTTCTTGTTGAGCTTGTTGACTTCAAATATCAATTACACGACTTCCTTTTCAATATTCTCACACTATTTTTGATTCTTTATCATCTGGATCTGCATTAATTCTTTCGCTATATTTCCTTCTTCAAGTTGGGTTTTCAAGGAGATGATATCTTCTTTGAATGATTTGTTTTTCTTCCTTTCTTTCTTCAGCTCGGTTAAAGAACTGATTAATTTTGCCTCAAGATCCACTTCACCTTCTTCTTTGTCTCTTTCAGGAGTTCTTTTCTTAGTTTATGTTTCCATAAAGAGTACTCTTTTTGAATCACTATCGCTTTCATCATGTTCATTAGATGATGAACTGTCTTCTCTTGAGTAGAGATTTTTCGTGAAGGATTTCCTTTTATCTCCTTTCTTGTTTCCCTTTTGATATTTATTTTCTTTCTTGGGATGTTCTTATTCATCAATATCTGACTTCTTAGTGTTAGCAACATTACTTGTCTTCGGCATCGGGATATCCAGGTCTGCAGTTTGCACGAGGAGCGCCCAAGTGCAGCGCATAGAAGAAGTCCTATTCAGACTTAAAATCAAGCGAGAAGGAAAAATTATAGTGTCAACGGTCCTAATCCATCCATATGAGTAGATCAACGGTTGGAGGGAAATCGCGGATAGAGAAGCTGTGCCGAGGATAGCGCAATGGATCGCGCCCATATTGTATACAGGGAAGAATAGCAGCCATCCATCCAAGGGATGTGTGGCACGAGATCTAGTCGCGTCGGCTTTTCGGCAGTCGCGAGTTCAAAAGGTGAAGGTTTTATGTCGTTGTACATCTCGAAACCCCGAACCCTGAAATTCCAAAAGCGCCCAGGGGCGGGCCCACAATATCGAGGAGCAGCTTTAGCCATCCATCCAAAGGGGACACCTGGCGTTTCATCCATCGCAACCCCAAACCGCAAGGAGCAGCTCCTTCATATTCCCGATGCACGAGGTGCCGGGAGCGTCCATGACTCGGACCCACAATATCACTGAGTGAGTTCAGGACCGTCAGATCTGAGAGGGACGCGTGGCACCAGATTAAGCCGTCTCGGCATTTCGCTCATTGCGATTTCAAAAAGCATGGATTAGCTCCTTCCCATTCGCGAACGCCGAAAGCGCCTTGGGAATAAGCACGTGATCACAGCCCGTGGTCACTTGGGGAAAGAAAGGAGTTGTGTAAAGAAGGCCAAAGGTGTCGAGTTTCAGTCGCAGAGAGGCTCGTCCCGACTTCCAGTTGCCATTGGACCTGACCTCGATCCTGGTCTTCACTTGGAGTAAATGAAGACAAGGAGGAGTGGTTGAAACCTCTCCTCATTCATTAAGTGTGAAGTATGGAGGGCCTGGCGAGCGGTCTGCTCGAGAGGGTCCTGTGTACCCATTTTTCTAGAGAAGCCATGCCGAGTTCTCAACTAGCCGGAGGAAGTCTGCACACACTAGCTCGGCACTTAATGGCTCAGCTACTCCCCTTGCAGGAGCCACGCACAGTTAAGGTGACGTCTGACAAAGAATTCCAGCCCGAATTTGGCTGAAGGGACACTAAGCCTCGGATGATTGAGGATGCCGATGCTAGGCGATTTTCTCTGAGTATATAAACTCAGCCTTTGTATTTTGTAATGGATCAATGGTAGAGTGAAGCTCCCGACTGTAATGTTTTAACAGACACTCTAGTTCTCTGGTTATGCATATGTATGTAAGATTTCTTGTTTAATGAAAGACAGTTTCCTTATTCCATCTAGTTTTCATCTCATACCGAGGGAGTTCATGATTGACTGATTCACATGAATTATTGCAGTTGTGTTATGATAAAAGATTTATTGTGGCACTATTGCATTCTCTGGTTTTCTGCGTTTGAATGTAAGAAGATCTCGCATTTAAATGCATTCTCCTACAGTCTGCTAGAAACCTGATGTTGACAACAGACCTTTGCACCTCTCTGATACAAGTCTCCCCCCTACTCACCCTTACTACAACTCACTGTCTGAAGTTATCTAAGACCTCACTTGCCCATGCACGCCTGGCCTAGTTTCGGAGTTAGAACCACATCATTCTGAGTTAACTTCCATTTGATCACCCCATTAAACAAATCGTGACATAAACTGATGGGCGTCGGGCTCTGCTCCTGCTGCAATCCAGGGGTGACTTCTGATGCTAACACTTAGCATAAGGATATTTATTTCCAAAATGATGAATTTTACCACAATTAAAACATTTTAAGGGAAGCATACCTTTGTACTTGCTGGTTCCTCTCTTCACCTTTCTTACAAAGTTGGTTATTTCTTCATATTTGTCTGAATCATTGTTGCAGCTGCAATTTGGCTTTGACTCGTGCTTCTTCTTCTTCTTTGTAATTTTGAATTCTTTGAAATCCGCTTCCTTCTTGGATGGGTTCTCCTATTATGTTCTCATTTCATAAGCTGTAAATATTCCATGTAGCTCATCCATGCTCATCATACCAAGATCTGTTATTTCTTCTAGAGCTAATATCTTAGGATCAAATCTCATTGGAAGAGATCTTAGTACCTTTTTAACAATCATAAATTCTTCAACTTATTCTCCCAATCCTTTAATCTCATTCATTGTTTCATCAACTCATAAAAAGTAAGTTGCAATGTCTTCATCTTCCTTCATTTTCAACTATTCAAATTGACCTCTGTAAGTATGAAGCTTGGCCACCTTGACTTTGGCATATCCTTTGTAAACATTCTGAAGTTTGTCCCAATTCTCCTTTGTAGAATCACAATGCATAACCTTGACATATATTGAATCAACTAGGCCATTCATGATATAATTTTTAGTCCTCGAATTGTTTTCATTGAGTTTCTTTCCATCATTCTTTGTTGGGGGAGTGGCATGCTCTTTTTATCTGTCTACTATTATTGCCAAACATCAAATCCATGTTCGCGTACATATGTTTTCATTCTTCTAATATAGAAGGAATAATTATGTCCATCAAACTGTGGTACTACAATCTTAGTATATTCCATGATCTTCCTTCCAGTGATTAGATTGTTTTCTGAAGGACCTACTCTCCTACCAGTTGTTGGAATATTGAGAAAGGGGGTGAATTAGTATGAACACTTTTTACCACTTTCAATCATAATATATAAACTTCAACTTTATCAACAACATATCATTTATTATTCCATTCAATATATCATGAGCATATAACCATAAGTACTACAATTCAACAAAATCACAATAGATACACAATACACCAAAATTTATGTGGAAACCCAAATAGGAGAAAACTACAAAATGATTTCTTATATATATCAAGATTACATTCATAAGAAGAACCAACTTCCCAATTATCCAACACCAACTATAAGGAAGCTTCAACCCCCTATTTATAGGCTCCAGCCTGAAGGAAGCTACAAATCCATGAATTCTCCAACTGCAACTAGAAGGGGGCTCCAACCCTCTAGTTTACAGTCTCCAACTTGAAGGAAGCTCCAACTCCCTGTGTTCTCCGGCTCCAACTAAAAGGAGGCTATGTTGGAAAT
>SNQJ01S0095235.1:18398-31863 GCA_010110895.2 Picea sitchensis | reverse complement strand
GACAACTACACAGATAAATCAATTCTTACCTGTCTTTCTCTGTATCTGATCTTCAACAAACTGTTCTGCAATTCTTCTCTTCTTCTGTTTGTTTAGCAGGTCTGCTCTGCATCAACTTTTTCTGTTCATTTTGCTCTGCCTCTACTCTATCTATCATTCTGCTCTGCTTCTGCTATCCATTTCATCTCCCTCTACACATTTTCTCAATTTCATTCTATCCCTCTGCTCATTTCCTTTTCTTACTCTTTATTCATTTTCCCTTTGGAACAGCCCACCCGACACAGTCTGTTTCAACTTCTTTTATGCACTCGAATAGACGATTCAACTTCCCATCTCCTTCGGCAAGAATAATGACAACTTTCCTTGTAACTGAAACGTTAACACATTTACCATCACGAGTCTGTTTCACTTAACATATTCGTAACAGAGGAGTTAACTGCAAGAAAGAACGATAACCCTCCGATCACAATCAAGGTTTATCCGCACCGTTGGATAATCTTTATTGTTCTTGTCTTTTAAATCGGGTTTCGACATTTCGGCATTTCTTTGCCCAAGTGTCTCGACACTTTCACATCGCGATCTCCAAAACTCTGAAATGGACTTTATTCTTGACTCCTTCTCTTCCCGTGACTAAGGGCTGTGACCAAGGTTTTATGTGGAAGGCGCTTTCGCGATTTCGCATATCGCGAAATCGGAAGTCTTGATGTTCAAAAATCTTGTCAATACTAAAACCCGATCTCCGACATTCCGTATAGAAAATAGATCAACGATCCAGATTATATTTAGATCTGACGGTTGCTATCACATCGCGATTTCGCATATCGCAGTTTCGTAATAGAGATTAGATCAACGGTCCAGGTCAGATCTTGTTTCAACGGTTACGATTGAATTGCAATATCGCATATCGCGATTTCAGAAGTCTCGTTGCATTTGTTCACATGCCACTCCATGTTGCGATCCCCAAAACTATGACACGGTCTAGGATCAACGATCCAGATCAAATCCTGATCTGATGGCTCAGATTACATCACGATTCCGCATATCATGAAATCGGCACTCCTGATGTCCAGTGACTTTGTCACTTCAAAGTTCCGATCCCCGATGTCGATGCGCCCCTTTTCACGCGCTAGCCCTGCTGGCTATAGGCCTTGGCCTATATGACCGTCAACACATGACCTCGATCAAACCTCTCATCGGGGTTTCGGCATTTTCGATGTCATCATGCACATGCCTACGGAATTCCCGATCCTCCGATCCTCGATTCTCCGATGAAGGAAATCAATGGTCCAGATCTCATTCTTGCTTTAATAGCTGCGATCACGTCACAAAATCGCATATCGCGATTTCGGGGTTTTCGTTGTTAAGTGAATTGGACATTTCAAAGCACCGATCCCCGATTCTCCGATGAAGCCTCCTGTCGAGCTTCTCCTGGCGGCGCCCGATCGCTGCCACACTTATCTCCCTCGTAGCTTCTGCAGATATGACGACTGACGGGTGTCTGCTTCCAATCTGACGGCTCAGATCCTCTCTCCGACAAGGGCTATAAAACACGGTCCAGATTCATTTTGGATTCAACAGTTACGATTGAATCATGATCTTGTTGCAACGAGATTCCTGTCTGATACATACTTGCCATCAATGACAACCATTCGTTGTCTGTTCAATATGTGCCAACAGGCTACACCCCCCTGATTTACAGGCTCCAACCTAAAAGAAAGCTCCAACTCCTGGTGTTCTCTAACACTAGCTGGAAGGAGGATACAACCCACTTTCCTTGTCCCGTCCTTCTGCCTTGAAATATAAGTGTAGACTAAAACTGTCACTACCACTGATACTGTCACTACCACTTTCACTTCAACCTGTCACCAACCTGTCGTTGTCACATCAACATGTCACTGATGATCAACCAATCATCCAACCTATCACTATCCCTATCATTGTCTCTATCACTGATATACCATCATCAACCAACTATAACCAGATCCACTCACATGGATATCAAACCATCACCATACCAAGTACATCAACCATGTACCAGAACCTGTACCATACCATGTACATAAAGCATATACATCAACCATATACCAGAACCTATACCATATCATGTACATAAACCATGTACCAGAACCTATACATGATCCAGGTGGATATTGGTGGCCACCCACCTATTCCAATTGGCTCCTCTTGACAATTTTTAGTTCAACAAGTTCTTCTATAATTCTTTGTAATTGTGGGTTCTACACTTCCGGGACTATCTGAATCCCTACACATATTCCATGTGGAAATTGGTGGCCACCCACCTAATCCAACTGGCTTGTTTTGGAAGTTTTCACGTCAACACATCTTTTTGTACTTCTGGGGCTGTTTTGGGGCCCTAAACAATATTTTTTTGGCTTGCCACAGTCAAAATATAGACAAAGTTAGAGTTTGATAACATAATGTGTATCTCTCAAAAATACCTTTCCGACGGGCTATCACGCGCCTAAAACAAAGGTCGTATGCAAAAGTTACGACCCCGGGAAGTTGAGGTACCAACTTACCCAGCGGGCCCCACATAACTTTTGGCGTTACACCTCCTAGGGTTAGGTTTTTGGATGTCTAGGGTTTTGGAATTCATGAGTAATGTTAAAAATTCCTCTGGAGCCTCATTGTAATCATTCTGCTCAGATGGATGTGCGTAGCAACCACATCTCTTCTCAAAGATAACTACCACCATTCGAGCAAGTTGTTTTCAGTTCTGCAGTTTTATCCTATTTTATTTATTCAATAGAAGTTATTGTTCACTGGATATCTATTGTTGTTCTCTGTGTATCTGTGTTATTGTATTTGTTCTGTTAGTCAGTTCGTTCCGCTCATAAATCTGGATCAATACCATACCATGTACATTAACCAAGTACCTCATACATATGTCAATATCACAAATATGTGCCTCAAGCATTTGATAAAATCACGATGAAATATACCAAACAAGATACCAATATGACCAATATATGCTTCTAATCAATGTACCATAACATCACCAAGACATGCCTCAAGCATGTATCACAACATCTAGTGCATGTACCTCAAACATGTTCCATAAACTCATCAAGAAGTTCCTCAAACATGCATCAATATCACCAAGAAATGTACCTCATACATGTACCAAAATATGCCTCACACAATGCACGTAAGATGTGCCTCAAGCATGTGCCAATGTCTCAACAAGATACCAATGACATGCTTCAAGCATGCACCATAACATCACCAACATGTAATCCTCAAAACATGGATAGAAACATACCTTTACACCTATAGCTGACCTGATACACAAGATTACATACATGTAGCTCTTCCTCAACCTCAACAACTTGGTACTATCATCCTCCCCAAAATTTTCTTAGCTTAGCAGGACTAAGAGCAGTCAACTAGCAAGGCCTCGCAGGATGAGGGCTAGACAAACCACGGGGGTGCCTGACAGGACACCAGTAGCCTAACCCGTTGGGTCAACTAAATTAGGGTTTATCATAAAACCCTCGCTCTCCTATGCAATCCTAAAACTTTCTCCTTCGCTCTCCTTCGCTACCTCAGATTCGTCCTAATAGATTAGCCATTAGATCACTTTCTCACTTGATAGGTATTCAATAAACTTGCTTGTACAAATGAGAGGCTTCTTGAAGTGTATTTATACTTTTCCATGTGACTTCTTTTCTTAACTTTAGGGCCAATTTGTACTGTCTTGTTATAACCACTTTACCCTTTAATTAATTACTTGTAATTGTTTAGGGGCTTCTTAACTATTCTTTGGGGCTTACAACTTCATGACCTCATAAATCCTCAACCGTGAGGAACTACATGGCATACCACCTACCATTGGAAACAAAATGACAATGACTATCCATCTATGAGTGTGTTACATGCATTTACATTGTCCTTCATGTCCTTATTCCTAAAACAATTTCGGGATTCATGACCAAACTTCTAGGGCTTCTTGTAGACTTCTTCAAATGCACCCATCACATCTATTGACATCAATCACAACCATTTCTGTTGACATCAATGATAACCAACTATCCAACAACATCAATGACAACCAACTATCCAACAATTTTAGTTATTTCTCTTCAACTATTTTGATATAGTCTATCATTTATTTGTTTTCTCTTACCTATAACGTATCCTTCAATGCCTATAATGGTTGTTTTAAGTTTCTAAAGATGATAAAAACTAGTACAAGGATGTCCAATCTTCCATTGATGTTGTCCTTGTTGACAACAAGTATCAAGTAGTAATGGAGATAACATTTCCCTTAAACCCATCAAACATCATTAGGCATTAAACACAGTCACTATAATTTTGAACACTTTCAACACTTTTATGTACTCAAAGGTGTGTGAGGTACCCAATTTCCTCATTTAGAGAAATATGGAACATTGAAAGAGATTTTTTCAAAATTTAAAGTAAGGAATTCACCCAAAGTATCTTCTTCTTTTTACTCATGCATATTGTGTTATAAAAATAGAACTATTCAATTTGTCCTTTCTTTCAAGGACTCGGAATTGGAAAAATTTAGTGCAACAATTGTTATAAACAAACCTCATCACATGCTTCTTGTATACTTGGTTTATTCTCTTACCAACATCATAGCTCCCTCTAGAGAAATCAATATTAACCAACCAAGCAGTGGTGCCATGCTACTTCATTTTTTCTACAAGCATTGAATTGTACTTTTTTGGGTGGATTATAATGAATGCTGCGCCAAAACACACTAAGATTGTAGATTTGGATTCCTTAATACCATCCTTGCAACCCGCCCATGAAATAAAAATAGAAAAACTTAGTTGGTTAATTTCTACTGCATTCTAAGTATAACTTTTAATCGATTAAATTCAGGCTTAGTCAATTARATAAATATAGKAAGGTAAATAGGACAWCAAGCTCTAACCAGAGCAATGTATCCACTGAKAAATGGTACATTGTTTGGATTGAAGTCATTATGTGCACTGGGGTGACAYCCCTAGTGCCATAGTAGCAAGATTATATAAKTTTTCACCTATTCTCATTTATTTATTAAATGTTGAATGCTATATAACCYTSTTTTGGAAGTTTATATAACCCTATTATGAAAACCATAGAAATGGGCAAATCAAAATTTATAAAAACAACTCTCAACATACACACATATTATTGAGTTGTGCTATGCAAAATATGAAACACTGGGGAAAAGGCTTCCTACAAATCTCTTAGTGCACAAAACGTGTTGTACTCCTCTCAAAATTGTAACCCTTTCATAGTTACACTTCGCTAAAAGTTGTTGCTTAGCCATCGCCTTTAGTAGACGTGCACATATTGATAGGAGATTTGAGAGATGTTTAAAACTTGTGGTGGTAAAAGGTAGATACGTGGCTTGCAAAAAGTTATTCGATGATAAACTAAGGTATAATCGCTAGAGTTGCATATTAAAACAAAGTTGTTTACGTATTTTAATATTGTATATTTATGTGATGGAAACAGTGAAAAGCATGGCCTTCATGATCATGAACTTCCTAGAAACAGGTCACTCCTTTAAAACAACTTCAAATTGAGTGCAATCACGTCATAAAATTTCTATAATCTACATACATATATCTTACATTATTATTATTATTATTATTATTTTTATTTTTATCCAAATCTCTATACACGTTACATGCAAGATTCAGTGAAATTGATGAAAGACACATAGTCACGCCATAGATATTGAGAACTTGAAAGACTCTTAGAAGAATGTTGTCCGAGTACTTATGTATCAAAATTATAATACATATGTTACATTATTATTATTATTATTATTTTTATTTTTATTTTTATCCAAATCTCTATACACGTTACATGCAAGATTCAGTGAAATTGAGGAAAGACACATAGTCACACCATAAATATTGAGAAGTTGAAAGACTCTTACAATAATGTTGTCCGAGTACTTATGTATCAAAATTATAATTATTATACTACCTCCATGCAGTATATAGAGTTCGATCATGTTTGAATTTTATATTAATTTGCCTTTGACCTAAAAAAAATTGCAAAAAAAAGTTAAGGGTTAAACATAATAAATAAATCGTTTTTATTTTTTAAGATATAAAATAACTTATTTTTCTAAATGTTCATTGGTTGATAAATTTGAGGTGTTATTAGAGCATTCACATACTTCAATAATTTAAATTAATTTGATAATTAATATTTGGTATGACTGATATCTTCCGTGCGCTTACAAAATCAAGGGCATTTCTTGGATACTAAAGCTGGAGGAAAGAAATTTGTTGAGAAAACCGGAGGTTATGGCAATCATGAGTTTCAACTTGACGATTGTGATTACCAGGACCACTTTCCTCTTCTTAGTATCAGTGGAGACCAATATCGCATATTGGAGCACTCTTTCTTGGTTGATAATAGCAATAGTAATAACATCACAATTATTAACGACAAATTGTGGGGAGATAAATGCAATTTTCCAGGTAACTACTCTCAATTCTGGTTGTTCGGGTCTCATTTTCATATCACCAATACATACACCAATCTTATGCTTTGGAGGCACTGCGATGAAAAAAATACGAGGAATTTTTAAAAGTTGCGTTTATGTGACCATCATTGCTACTACTTTTCCAGACAAGAACTTTGGATGAGCTTATGCAAAACCCGTCTTCAAGTGCCAATTAAGTTCTTAATTGAGAATAAGCACATCAATAAATCAAGTCCTCATATCAATCATAATTTCTCAATTTCTCGTCGACGCATCAACGGATAATCTCTACAGATCAATTAGCCATTTGTAGGGTAGGGTTTCCAAATAACATGGTATGTCAACACCAACACACATCGAAGTTGTGATGCTTGTTTGAAGAGTAACAAGAATTGTGGTTATAATATTTCAAAACCGAAGAACATGCCTTGGTTTGACTCCTATGACGTCAAACATGCATGCAGATATGAGGCAATTTACATAATTATTGTTGCAAGTAGATGGAGAGGTGTCCATCGCACTACCAAAATCTAGGCTATCCAAATTCAAGACAACCACTACATCATGAAACATTTATTCAAAGGCAATATAAGCAACTATGCTTCCCTTGTTTTAAAATACATTGAGGTATACACATTATGGTTCAGATTGATAGTGAGATGCAAGTTTTTTATTGGAACCCATAAAGGACATGTTATCAAGATATATTATATGTTATCAATATCCCCTTTATGCAAATTCTCTTAGTTTACAAAGAGGATTGATGTGCCTTCACACACATGGTTTTTGATAGGCTAATGGAGAGGAATTGTACTCCTTTTCTCTCACCATTAAGTTAATATACCATTAAATTACACGTTATCAAGCCATGGTCTTCCTTTTGTTGTTGATTATTACTTGGAACCCTCCTTGTAGAAACACACATGACTCGATACTTTTAATAACCTAACTTTAATAGAAAGCCTAGCCTTTTCGAACACAAAGTTGTTGCATCACCACGTTCATGCTGTACACTTTTTCGACTCATGCTGTTATCCTCGACATAGAGGTTACTCCTTCACTAATGCCATGTTTATGCTGTACCCTCTTTGGACTCATTGAACCATTGATTCATGGTGTGTATGGTTAGTTCTAACAACACGAACACAAGTACAAAGTACCTTCTACACAACCTTTCTAATTTTTAAACTCATAATTATCTACCAAATTTATATGTAAAATTGGTATCTATCATATAGAAAGAGAGAGGATCAAAGGAAGTTTAACATTGTATTAATGAACCATTTAAATACCGAGGGTTTTCCCTTAATGAGTACAACTACAAAAACATTAATTGAGCTTGATTGGTTAAAAAAAAGGGTTTTCCCTTAATGAGTACAACTACAAAAACATTAATTGAGCTTGATTGGTTAAAAAAATTAGAGCTATAATACCTTTTGGAGTCCCCTCTGATTGTCTAATAGTGGTAAGCTCATTCTTTTAAAAAGTGTGACAAAGGAAATTCTAGTTTGTTGAGCTCATTATCAATACTACGTACCAAGATGAATTATGAACAAAATAGTGATGATTTCAAGGAGATTATTATAGTCAACCCATGTGCAAGAGACTACAACACATGTTTTATTTTATATTATGTGTTCATTCATGTACAAAAAGCCTTTGACAATTGATATATCCATTGTTGGTATGAAGATATATCAATGTTTGTTCAATCATCTCCATCATGGCTTTGCCATTTGGGATGATCTAAAATGATATGACGATTTCCTTGTTGCAACAAATTCAATTGATGACATCCTTAACTAATGTCATGCCATTGCCATTTGTAACTACTCGCACTTGAATAAGATAGACTTGGGTAAATAATCCTAATTATATGAAATTAATAATACCTTGCAGTTGCAGCTATGAACCAATCATGGTAAATTTCGAAGAGAGTCCTTATTTGGACGCCTTGCCCTTGATGTTGTTCATAACATGCTAATGTGTGGAATTGAATATTGAACAAATATTGAATCTCATATCTCTAACTGTTTCTTTTATACAATAAAAGTGGTTATAAACGTACCTTAATGCGCTTTAGCGAGTCCTTCAAAGGGAAAATAAGACCAAGGATGATTAGCAACACTATGACTAGAATCCTCTCATTCTTCTTCTCCATCAATATTATTCAATGGGGACCTCTAAATACATGACCTGATAGCTATTGCAAGGGATTGTAAAGTTTGGCGACTAAACCATTTTCAACAAGTATATTATATAGTTATTCAATGTCTTCCCATTTATTGTTAAAATTCATATTAATGCCCCCACTTATGGATATTTTGTAATTGAAATGATTTGTGTCAACTCTCTCTCTATTCCATTCTAAAATAGAAAAACTAGTAGATGGATCATCATTTGTGCAATTTTGTTTACAACAATCTATAACTAATTATTGGAATGTATCTTGTTGAAAGACATCTTTGCAAGCCTTGTACTAAAGTTGAAAGACATAAACCTGTAAAGCCAAAAAAAAATGCAACAACTATATAGTTTTGGTCATCTTTGAGTACATTATAGATGAAACATGAAATTTTCTCATATCCATAATTTTAAGGGCTCACAAAATAACAAAATGGATTCATAATAACCAATAAAATTTGTTGTGTTGCATTGTTAAATTGTTGAAACAACACACTCTTATTGACAAATAATAATAACCCATAATACCTAAGTTGTTGATCACCCATATAAGATCAAGAACACACCATGAGATTACAATAATGTTTTAAGATTGATTCACATTAAATCATAACTAAAGAAATGAAAATTAGTAATTAGGAATGCATTTGTCGTCCAATACATGCAATGGCTTTGAGAAATCGTTCATCTTATACAAACCTTGAATAACAATCATCATCATTTGAAGTAAGTGTATATAAGGGCAAGCCCAAGTGTATTGAAAATACAAACATGGCTAACAGGTGGAATCCATGAGTGGGGATTTTGGTCTCACCATGGTCAAGAAGGTAGTAATATATCCCTCTATGCTTATTTTCTATAACAAATTGTCACTGTGATCAACAAACTTGTATACATGTTGCATGCATTATTCTAGCAAATGGATGTTGAAGCAAGATTGATTGTTGCATGCATTATTCTAGCTAATGGATGTTGAAGCAAGATTGATTGATTTCAATTACAATTACAGAATGTTCCCTTCCAGCGTCTGTCATTACACATGGGAAATGATTCACCTCACTTTTACTGCAAATTCCAAATTATCTATTGCCTGCATGCTCTTTCTACTAGCATTACCCTTTTCCCACACAGATAATCCTATGGATGAGTGGCATTGATATCAAGAATAGAAGTGCTATGGAAAGGAACTTGAAGGTGGTTCTGAATTCATTGGTTGAGAACGTTAACGAGATGGGCTACATCAACAATTATGCTCAGTGGATGCTAATTTCCGAACCACCAAGTTCAAGTTCCTTTCTGAAACGCTACAAAGTCTATCCCTGTGCTCAGTTAACATAGGACCTTGAAGGTGGTTTCAAACGCTACAAATGTTATCCCTCAATATTGTCACGGTTCCAGTTCCGCAAGCATCATGCTCAGTGGATGTTTTTTTGGTACACGAAATGAGAGTGGGGTTTACTCTCTCGCTCAGTGTTTTAGATACCTTGATATGGATCAATGCCTTAACAGTCTCTATAATTCTTTCGGCTCCTATCTTACAGGAACTAGCCAAGGAGGCGCCTTGATCTATGACAAATTTTAAGGTGATGGTGTCCCTTTGCTCACAGCCCTAAGTGGAAGTGATCCTTCTATACCACCATCAAGGGCAACAAAAAGGTAATATTGTCATACATATTTAGATTACTGGGAAAATCTCAAAGCATTTGCTAATTCACTTCAGTGCTCATGCGTACTGTTATTTGCTGCAGGTAAAGGTCACCGGGCAATGCTGGGTTTGAGCATGGGTGGTGGGTTTTTGGTCGAAGTAGTTGTAATTTGGTAAAAGAAAAGTTATTCATCCTAGGTTGTCAGTTCATTGAGCCGAAGTGGATTAGGTGATTATGTTGTTTAAAGAGATAAGTGAAGTTTTTTTTGAATGGTTACGTGGCAATCAGTTAGCTATCAAAGTAATTTTTAAATATGATTAGGTAAATGTAAAAAAGTAAACACATAAACGGATGTCTTTATAATAGCTAGGAAGTTAATGATTAAAATCACAGCCATTTATTTTGTGTGACTACTAAGAATATTCCAGCCATATTTAATCTTGTCCATAGAAAACTTATTAAGCACTAAACCCTTATTAAATCTGCCCATTATCAATAGGATTACGCCTTTCGGTGTAATAATTAATTAAAAGAAGTCTTTTAAGGACTAAGAATTAATGGAGAAATGATGCGAGGATGTGATAGAAAAAACCCATAAATACCAGGTCAAGGTAAATGAAAATCAAGGTAGATAACGGATCATCCTCAAGTCAATTCGAGGTCAAAAATAATAGTGGTTGTTAATGGAGGGACTTGAGGTCAAAAATAATAGTGGTTGTTAATGGAGACTTGGAAAAACATAGTGGACATATATGAGGAGAATCTCCCAAAATTTGTTGTAATAAGAGGAAATAGAGGGTCAATGTTATGAGGTAGGTCACTAGTACAACTTACCTATGGAGTTCAATAGTCAATCGTGTATGAAAGAATCATCATGTCAATAATTCTCCATATGTGATGACATATTAGCTTTGATGTCTATCATTTCCTAAAGTATATATGTTCCATGACCTAGGCATAAATCTCGTTTCAAACAAGTTAGATATGATCTAGATTACATTCTATAATTTTTTTATTTAGCCCACACATTAAAAGAGGAACATAATTTAACACATGTTTAAATGAAGACCTTCATTTACATACATTTGTTTTCAATCAAGAATTTAATTTATTGAGGCTTGAGGTAAAATCTTCCACTAAAATTTTATTTGTATTTATCTTCTATAAATTTTGAAACATAAAATTACCTCATAAAACAATTCATTAAAAACTTATTGCAAAATAAAAATTGAAATCCACAATATTAAATTAATAAAAGATTAATACATTTATTTATTTATTTATTTAGTATTCATTATTATTAGTTCACTGTAGTAAGTTGCCATATATGACATAAATATAATAATACAATATTTTAAAATTAATTTTAAATATCATATTTATTTGTTTTAATTTTTTTTTCTACATCATATTTAAATCTAAAATCTAAAATAATAAAATAAAGATGAGATTAATCTAAAATAAAGTTGTAGTCTAAATGTTCTATGAAATGACTTTTTTTTGTGATTTTTTTCGAGAACATTTTCCTAAAATCGGACAAGAAATTGTTAGATCCGCAAATTTTAGTGATTATTTTTGTATAATTCGAGCACCCCGGGGGTTTTTCAACATGTTGAATCTATTTCTGCATTCAGAAATGAATTTTAAACAACAAAAAGTAACGATTTCGTGCAGATTTATATCACCAGATTCCAGCGAAAAAAACCATTTCATAAAACAATTAAACAATGCCTAAAATAAATATCCATCTAAAATAAGAAAAAAATAAATAATAATAAGATAAAAACTATGTAAACTTAGTCAAACTTCATAAATGAAGGATATATCAAAGAGTTAGAAGGATATATGTTATATTTTATGGTGATGGGAGGGTTAAATTAACAACCACTAACTTCTCAACATCTTTTCATAGTATATATTTACTTTTTAGTGTATAAAGCATTTTTTATGTTTTTTTATTATATTTAATTTGTTCTATTAAATAAATACATTGAATCAATAAAATATAATTAAAAGTAATATTATTTAAATGTTATTAAATGTATTTTTTTTTGTTAATTATCCTGAGTTATTATATTGCGATGATAAAAATGTACAAATTTTTTGTTGTTGGTTTGCTATTGAGGAAACTAGACCAACAATAATACATCAAGTTGTCAATGGTGATATGATAGAACTGTCTTTTAAAACTGAAAAATTGTATATGACTAAGTATAAGACTATAACTGAACGGAAAGTTATTGACTATGCCTATAACAAAAACAATCTGTCAATTTTCCTTGTTTTGACCATTGTGGAATTGGGTTAAGAGCCCAAAACCTCCCAGACTATATAGTAGATAGAAAATACAAAAAAAACATGACAATTATGTAGAGGGTGGGCCATCATCCAGAGTCACCTAGGTCTGGGATAGAGTGACGTGAGAGAGATTTACGTCCATCAGGTGTTTAGATAACATGTTCAACTTGTGGTCATGAAGTTGGAGTTGTCCTTGGATTTATCAAGATGGAGGAGCATTTCCTATTTGTCAACATGAGTAGGAGGCAACATGAGATGAGGCAACATGAGTAGGAGGAGGGTGACAGGCGCAAGTAGGCTGAGAGGACGTGTGGCAGTCTTTCTCGGGCGGCGTCTCCATGGATGGTCTCTTTCTTATCACCCGATACAAGAAATTATTAAATACATTTTATCTCAAAACTCAAACAACATAGAATTTGTTTTCATTTTATAATATAGTAGTTTTTCATATAATTTAGAAATACAAATCTATTAAAATTACAATATAAAATTTGTTTTCATTTTATAATGTAGTAGTTTTTCATATAATTTAGAAACATAAATCTATTAAAAATACAATATAAAATTTGTTTTCATTGATAATATCTTCATTGTAATTATTTTTAAAATTATATTTTATATATAATCTTTCAAATTAGGTTTTTTTTATTTGTATTTGTTTATTTAAAATTTAAAATTAATTTTTTTATCTTTATTTATTTATTTGAAATTTATATGATTATTAAAAAATGTTTAAAAAGTTTAATTAGTAACATTAATTAAAAATATATTAAAATAAAATAAAATTAATTAATTATTTATAATTATTATTATTATAATAACTATAAAAATTGAAAAGAAAATAATTTAAAAGAAT
>SNQJ01S0095235.1:6972-18351 GCA_010110895.2 Picea sitchensis | reverse complement strand
GTTTCGTTCAAATTGTACATTGGAGATAGCTTTAGGAAGTTGTTTCGTTCAAATTGTACATTATAGCTTTAGGAAGTTGTTTTGTTCAAACTGTACATTATATCATTCCCTTATTCAAATTGTACATTATATCATTCCCTTGGACTAGTGGAGGTTTCACAACAACACCAAACAAGATAATTTCCTTTCTATCACAACAACTAAAATTGGAATTTATGGATGAGACCACAATATAAGTATAATTAATTACATTTTATACAAATTCTTACACGATGAGTAATTTGAGTAATTGTGAGAATGACAACGTGACGGTTACTCAAATCTTTCTTTAGTAAACTTCATACAAATTCTTACACCATGAGTAATTGAGAATGATAACGTGGTGGTTACTAAATCATTCTTTAATAAACGAGGAGAAAAGTATTGTCGTTCAAATAACAATTTGGAGGTAACGATGGATTTGTTTTATTTATTTTTACATGTGTTATATGTAATACATATAACATAATTATCTCGTTTATGTATATTTATTATATTTATATGTTTTACAAACTAAGTTTAATTTTAATAAAAATGAAAAAAATAATTTTGCATGTTCATATTTTTCTAATTTATTAAAAAAATGTCATAATGTACATAAAAATTAAACTAATTCTATTTTTATTTTTGTAGTTAGAATTAGCACAAAGATAACCAACATGGATGTCCTTGATAAAAATATAAAACATCTATTTATATGAAAAAAGAGATGGATTGCTTACCTTAATGATATAAGGCTTTGGAACATATAAGAGAACATTTGAGGTGGCATATAACCATTGGGAGGATGTTAAGCGACTGAAAACTTATAGGCTGTTGATGCACTTATTCGATTAGCTTGGTTATATTCATTAATAATACATGAAATCTTATGTTTTGAATCCATTGATCACAAACACTTAATTCTAGAATGACAGAAATCAACATCTAGATATTGAATATCCTTTATTTGTTGTCAACCAATTTAGATTCATACCGCTAGAAATCCATTAACTAGTTATGAGACAAGGGATTGGGCATCCAGAAAGAGGTAAGTATGTTAATCAAGTCTTCCTCTCTATATCCAATTTTCCTTCTAGGGAATACTATAAAACTAACATATATATTCAATCGTCCTTCTATCTATAAATAGGGGCATACCACAAAACCAACTTGCTAGTGGTTATGTGCGGTCCTCACCTGCTGCTAGCTCATCCATTGATGTAAATTGTTGAAAAATTCAACTAAAATGAATACAGGAGGTGCCTTACATTAAAATGCGATGTAGGGACAAATCACATACAACAAAATTCCATTAAATGCAGCATAGGGACAACTCACATGTTACATCTCCAGACTCCAGTGATTAAAAAATTTGGACCATGCATTCCATTAAATGCAGTACAGGGACAACGCATAAGGTACAACCGCAGAGATTATTTATTTCGAAGACATGGACAAAATATGTAGGGGACGGATGGTATATCTCTATTGGAGGTGGACAAATGACGAAGTCTAGTAGAGAGATTGTCCCTTAAAATAACCCATTTGATGTAATAAGGAAAAGTGTGATGCTTTTTTAAATCATATTTTCAAAACGTATGTATGGGGATATTTAACCAAACATTTTATGAATTACACGTTTACAATTTAACAAATATAATGTAATCCATATGATAAATTTTAAATCCCCACTCTAACTTTTAATAGATCATTTGTATTTTATTCGACTTTTAAAACCATTAAACAAACATTGTTCAAATTCTAAAATCCGAACTCTATAGAAATGGAATAAAATCTTGTATCTATGTTGGTTTTGTCTATTACTTATTTGCCTTTCTTGACCATCTGAGTTACTGATCTAGGGTTCATGTTCATGTGTTTTGGGTTTCCAACAAAGCCTCTAAAACTATCAGCCTTCTTGGTAGACCAGAAGGCAACACAGTACATAGAATGCATTACACAATCTCACCCGAGATAGATTTAAATGGGTGGTTGTAAGACTTAGGTGTTTACAGCCTAGGATTGAGTATGAGATAGGGGTTTATTATTCAGAGCCATGCACTACGAATTGGAACTACAGTCTATTGTTATTCACGGTCATGCACTTATCTACTATAGTTTATTTCCTGAACAACACAATCGTATTCTATAACAATGCATTAACTCATCCATTAAGAATAACAATTAATTGCTCAAAGAAAGTAAATATATACATGCATTCATCACATTACACATATATTACCGTGGTTCACCCCCTCCTGGGATACATCCACAAAGATTTGGCTCTTGGCTCTTTTATTATGGTGGTTTTGCATCTCCAGCATCGTGTGCTTACAATTCTCCTCGAAAAATGGGTCAGATCTATATGAGGCGAACTAGATCCCACTAGGCTCCTTAGCCTGCGATTTAATCCTCATATATTCCTCCTCTCCTCTATTCTTAGCTCAACAAGTTACAAAAATAGTTCATAATTGTATTACATAATGCATCAACTCATACATCTCTATGATGGAACGATACAAAAACCCAACTAATACAAAAGGTGATCTAATACAAACAGTCGAACCTTTACATGATACCTTCGTATATATATTTATATCTATCGGGCTCTTCAGCCATTTACAGTGTATTAACAAAACCCTAACCCTATCGACATTAGGTCTTCCTCCCATGCGCACGTGTTGTTCTTCCTCCAGCTGTCGCTTTCCTTGTGCACGCTTTCTTGCATGCGCACGTGTTGTGTTACCTTCCAGCTGTTACTTCAGTTTCTTCACGCTTTCTTTCCCCATGATCATCCTTCTTTCCACTTTGGTATGGTGCCAACAAGCCCCCAACACTGACATGTGACTCGTCCCGGGTCACCTAATCCTTCTGAGCTTCCTTGATCTCCTTAGTGATCGTCTGGAACTTTTCATTGAGCTCTGCTTCTTTTGTCAATGCTTGTGCGGTCTTCTCCTTGATGGTGTCTACTACCTAAACTGCCACTTCATCGCTCAACAATCCTGCACATTCTGCCTGCGTCTGTGTTATCTGTGTTTTAGCTCCTTCTGCATGTGCGAGTACTTCTGCTACTCGTTCTTGTAATGGCTCTATTTGAGCCTAACGCTCATGTTTCTACGTTTGCGCAGTGATAAGTTCTATTTGCATCTTCTTCATCTCTTGCGTCCCTTTAACTCATTATGGGATTGGTATGGTCTTATGCCTCTGTTTTAGTTCTTGGATTGCTACATTGATCATTTCCTCTTCCTTGTCCCAGTGTTGGACCTGTGGATCCTTCTCCAACCTTGTCCAAAGTTGTGCTGCTTTATCGAACAATTCAGCTGCTATGCTAACCTGCTTCTCTATCTCCTGTAGTTGCGTTGTTGCTTCCTTATTCCTTTTCTCCTTCACTGATGGTGGGGTAGTGGGTATGAGTTGCTCTCGGAGATTCTTGATCTCCTTCGGATATCGCTGAATGGACTGTGCAATCTGATCGATCTTTTCTGCTACTAGGAGCTCATTACCTTGCACGGTGTTTGGGAGTTTCTCAAAAATTCCTCCTACTCTTCATTCCAGTTCGTTCCTACGTTCTTTTTCGTCCTAAGTTTCGAACTTGGCCTACTCTCAAGTAACATGAACACAATAATACAATAGGAGTACCTTTATTTTGACTAAACTTATCAAGTAAAGGTATTGATTTGAAATGTGAAAAAACTTGTCAAATAAAAGTATTTATTTGAAATGTGACGGAAATATATATGGTAAAGAGTCAACGGGCAGTAAAGAGTCATGAAATTCCTTGTATAATGACTTTAATTTTGACTAGACTTCTCAGATAACCTGAATACAAGAGGACACTTGGATCACCTTTATTTTGGCTAGACTTTTCAAGGTATTATTTTGAAATGTGAAAAAAATTTGTCAAGTAGGGTATTGATTTGAAATGTGAAGAAAATATATATTGTAAAGGTCTCAAGTAACATGAACACAATATTACAATAGGAGTACCTTTATTTTGACTAAACTTATCAAGTAAAGGTATTGATTTGAAATGTGAAGAAACTTGTCAAACAAGGGTTGCATGGCAACGCAGTGCCTGTCGAGTTAGTTGGGAAATACATGTTGAGCAATGAAACTTAAAATAACTAAATGCACAAGCAATGAATATTTTTTGTCAAAAGATAATAATTGAGGGTTGTTTGTTATTCAAAATGTATAATGAACCATAAGCTGAATGGAACTATAATATTCATAAATATAATATAAATATNGATGTGGTGATTTGTGAAATTCATTGATTATGTAATTAATTCTACATATTGAAAGACGTGAAGGGAGCAATAACACTTCAATTCTATCAACCAATTAAAAATGAGAAACACAAATATTTTTATTATATCAAAAAATATTTATTTGTTTTCCTATGTTAAACATCACATTGCATACACAAATGTATGGTAAAAGGCAAATTAATGTCACATCAAAAGCAAACTCATTACTATAGTCCCATGGCACGGACTAATAAAAGTATTTATTTGAAATGTGACGAAAATATATATGATAAAGAGTCAACGGGTGGTAAAGAGTCATGAAATTCCTTGTATAGTGACTTTAATTTTGACTAGACTTCTCAAATAACATGAATACAAGACAATTGGATCACCTTTATTTTGGCTAGACTTCTCAAGGTATTATTTTGAAATGTGAACAAATTTGTCAAGTAGGGTATTGATTTGAAATGTGAAGAAAATATATATTGTAAAGTAGGGTATTGATTTGAAATGTGAAGAAAATATATATGGTAAAGAGTCATGATATTCCACAGACAACCATTTTTATATTTTAACTAAACTTCTCAAAGCAAAGGTATTGATTTGAAATGTGAAGAAACTTGTCAAGTAAAGGGATTGATTTGAAAGGTGAAGAAAATATATATATTGTAAAGAATCATGAACTTCATGTATAGTGATTTTTATTCGAATCAACTTCTCAAAGTAACATGAACATGAACACAATAGGACAATTGTATCACCTTTATTTTGACTAAGCTTCTTAGAGTAAAGATATTGATTTGAAATGTGAAGGAACTTGTGAAGTAAAGATATTGATTTGAAATATGAAGAAAATATATATTGTAAAGAGTTATAAACTTCCACGTATATTGATATTTATTTTGAATAAACTTTTCAAGTAACATGAAAAAGAAGACAATTGGATTATGTAACATCTCCATTTTGAATCTCTAGTTTAGTGATGTATAATGTAAATATGATGTACGGTCACGGGCCAAGCAATGTAATATGTAAACTTTGTATATCATAAATAATAAATAAAATGTATTGTCAATTGCAGACGGACATGGATAGACACATGGGGGCTAAGTTTCCACAAGAGAGTGGGTGTCCAAAAGGGGAGTTACACATGTTTATTAAACCTAAACTATCTTTCCAAATTATTTTTTTTATGAACCTTCTATTTCTTTTAGAATGCTTCCAATCTCCAATCATTGAATACATGCAAGAGGGTTGGTTTGTGAAGTCACCTCACATAGTTATTGAGAGCATGGGTTGAGTACAAGAAAGCATGAGGGAAGTGTGAGAGTCAATTAATAAATCCTTTTGGGGAAGAGTGAGAGTCAAGCAAATAAGGGAAAATAAGGAATTTCATATGGGAAAAAGGGGTAGTTTGTATATGAATATTTTTGGACAACAAGGGAGTTATGAGTGTTGAAGCTTGAAGGAAGCCATAGTGGGCATGTGGGGCAGCTAGTTGGCGCTGTAAATTCATGAGGAAATATGTTGTAAGCCTGTGAGTAAGATTATAGGAAAGAAAGTGTAAAGTGAGCAAGTAAGTTTCTATTATGAGAATTCATGTGAAACTATAGATTATTGTAGTCCCCATCAAAGATATTTCACATCCAACCTGTGTTGGAGTCTTGGAGGGAAGAAGGATAGTCCGAGGGATTGCGTGATAGAGAATGAGATCCCATTTCTTGGGTTGTGGGGGTTGAGGGGAAAATAGAGCCGGTGGATTGGAATGGCTAAAATAATTTAGTTATTGAGAGGGGATAGTAGCCATCCTTAGGAACCACTATCTCTTGTGGATTCAAAGCCCCAGATTAGGGGTGATTAGTTGTTGAACACTAGAACAAGAAGTCTATGGTGGGTGGAACATCTGTCCTCTGTGTAACGACCCCGTCGTTATGACTACAAGCGACACATTTTTTTGTAAAAAGCAGGAAAGCAACCAAGGACAACAAGAAATCATCACAACTTGACAACGAACACAACTTACACATTTAGGCAACAGAAAACCAACGACCCCGCACATTAGCACATCATGAAGCCGGACTAACATGTCACACAAGGACAATATAAGTGACTACCCACCCGACATAAGCAAGACAACGCCTACAAGCTAAAGAACAAAATCCACAATCCCGACACAACGGCTTCAACGACCAGTAACTAGAAACCTCTATGGCGCAAAAACTAAACGCATGAAGGCGTTACAACCCAAACACCAACATCAACTACAACAAACAAATGCCCACATCAAGAATCACAGACTCTGGCCAAGTTATCATTCACCTCTATCCATTAGGGCGTGCAATGATCCCCTCATAAGGAATCATGTCGTCACCAGGTGATAGGCGTGACAATAACCCTGGTGCAACATAACCTATCTGGACCAAAGACTCAAGAAAAATCCAATGCGCTAGGAGACTGAAATAACTGACGAGGAAACTATACCCATGCACCCAAGCAACATGTCGACAAGACGCAAGATGACATCGCTCAATTTAAATTGCGTGAATGAACGGAGGATTTTTTCTTTCTTAAGAGGCACCTTTTTAGGAAGTCTCCCACACTGTACCAATGTCGAAAGATAAATTTTAAATGTTGCCAACATAGTTGATTTAATTAGGTACAGTCAATGATTAAATTAGGTACTCTTAATGAATGTTTCTGCTAAGTATAGCGCCCAAATTTAAGTGTCCTGCGGTGCAATTACTAAACATTGAATTATTGTCTGCACTGTGTGTTTAGGACCAAAATTAATCACTTATATGCAGAGTGGAAACCATAAAGAAAAAAGCATATGTTCATGTGTCATACCCACATCCAATGCAACTAGATTTGCAAGTGTGCTTGTGAGGTAAAATATAACCCGATATTTAGTATGTCAAGACAATGCATAAAGTATTGTTCCTTCAGCTCAACATTTAGAGAGAAGAACATAACCAAAATTTAGACAATCATAATGTTTTCCAAACATAAATCTGGGTTGTCATTAATAACACTCTAAGCTTACTGGCCTTAAATAATTAGTGTGCAGTTGTCAAATTAGCAGAGAATGAGTGAACTGACTTGTGTCTTGATGTACCCTTAGCAAATCGTTTCAATAGATGCATTGATTTGTTACTCATTATTGTGTGGATCGAAAAATGAATAACAACATTGCAAGGTACTGGTAACCACATATGCCAAACAAAGACCTTAATGTTTATGTGCTAAGAATTAATAAGTAACATGTATTATGTTAGCACTTTAACACATCAAGGTTACCTCACCAATAAACCCGAAATTACCGTCAGACACAACAGTGATTACAACGTTGTCTTTTACCTGTTAAAAACATTGCCATACACAAAATCACTACATATGATTCAATGTCTATAAATACACAACATACACATCATGCAAAATCGACGTCAGAATGTACAGATCGTTGTCAACATTAGCTGTCATACAATTTATAAAATCGTTGTAGAATAATTTATGTCAATCAACATGCTAGTAATTAATAAAATTGTTGTCCTATAATAGTAATAAATCTCTGGCACACATTATATGTTCAAACGATGTCGCTAATACTAAAGGAGGCTAATAATGATATTGTTGATCGAATTATGATATGGTTGGGTGAAAGGTGATATCGTTGTGTGTGATGATAACACTATGCAATATATTTCGTTGTCAAAGAGTATAAATCGCTATCCCAACTATCCATAGAGTGTAGTTCGCTATCCAAACTCAGAGTATGAGAATCGTTGTGCATTATTATATAGTTGTCAATATATATCGTTGTGCATAAAAACTATGCATATCATTCACATATATAGATACGTTGTCTTTTAACAAGAAATAATAATAACACTATATTAAATAAATCACAATAACACTATTTTAACAAGAAATAAAAATAACACTATCAGTCACTCAATATAAGTGAAATCGCAGGCGCACAGTACGCAAATTCAAAGCCATACACTATATGAAAATTGCAGTCAATAAGTGTGATTTCACAATAAAAAATTAAAGTGTTGTATGAAAGGAAAACGTTGTTTGTATGCAGATATAAATAATCGTTGTCTACACAGCAGCAAATTCAACACAGTCTTACAATCAATTAAGGCTACTGTCATAAAACACAGCCACACTCAACCAACTAAACGCAACAATTATATACCCAAGGATTATTAATTTCGCAGTCAAATATAAATTTGTTGTCGACAGTAAATCAAGTATAAATTCGTTGTTTAAAACTGAAACCATTTATGAATTTGCTATGTTAAGAATTCGCTATATAAAACTAGAGTTGGTTCACTGTCTTATATGAAATCATTGTCTTTTAAATATAAATTATTGTCTTTACTATCTCACAATGCAAAGGATTCGTTGTCTATTAAAAATGAAACGTTTTCATACACAGCATACCACGCCACCATTACACAGTAAAAATGCCACCATTTACACAGTAAAAACGCCACCATTTACACAGTAAAAATGCAGAGGTGATCATAAAAAAAGATGAGATTATTAGGGAAATTCATTGGGGGAAACAGATAACCAAAACGCAGAGTGATATTAAAAACGCAAAGAGTATTAAGAAGTTTGTCAAGAGAAATGATAAACAATATGCAGAGATACTCAATCACAAGAATGTGCAAAGACAATCTTTCAACCATGAAGCGATCAAACACAGAGATAAGTAAGGGGTAGACAGCTGGGCAAAACTTATCCATCTCTCATCATCCATGCACAGAAAAGTAGGGCATTAGAATCTATAGGTATTTAAACACCGAAGTGATGATCGTCGATTCATCTCCTGGCCGACTACTCAGGCATGGACTGATGACCTAGGGATAAGGGCGGAAGATAAAGCACAATCTCTTCATAATAATCAATAAAACCCACACCGATAAGTTAATGAAATCAAAAGTTGGGTTCGCCAAAGGAAATCCATCAGAAAACAACAAGCAAGGGGATTACAATACCGTAGGAAAGCAGGTGCAAGACAACGCATGGAAATGAAATCTTAAACCGAGCACAAAGAAATAACATGAGTAAATTTAATTTCATTGCAAGTAACAATTAAACCGGCGTACCTTAGCCAAATGCGACTGCTCAGTAGTTTATGTCCCACGCACACTCCATCCAGCTTCCACTTGCCGACCGATGTGACCTCACCGGTACCTCCCAGCCAACATTAGGGGTACTCTTCTTCCCCTTGAGCCCCCTGAACCGCAAAGGGGCACGCACACTATACCAGAGAACAGCTAGCACCCATCTCACCTCGCAAGGTTGAGCTACCACTCGTTACCCGAGCTGGGTATCCCAACTCCCACAAGAGAAGTTCAATCAAGACAAAAATCCAGCAGCGTAACGTTACGCATAAAGATGAGATCCATACTCATCCTCCTCCATCCTTTTTATAGAGTTGTTAAGTAATTAGTTTCCCATATTCTCATTAAATTCCTACTTCACAAATTTTAATTCGGAAAAACCTCCCCCGTACACATGTCGCCCGATCCTCTAGTTGCACTAGAAATGAATTTTATTAATTAATTAATTATTCATATTTCCCTCACCCACCTAAAAACATTCCTAAAAACGCTCCTTGGTGTCCCAATATTCCCTTACACATCTTAAATTACTTACGTCTTTACTAAATTCCTAGTTGAGTTCATAATTAGAAAGTTCTTAAAGGCAAGATTCCTTACTAAGTGAGACATTCAGCTTTTTCCTTACGTTTCCCTTTTTCTGTATGTTTCCTCTTTTTCCTTTAGTTTCCTATTTCTTTTAAGTTTCCCTCTTTTCCCTTTTTAACTAAAACTCAAATTAGCAAGTGTACAAAAACAACCATTTACCCCTTTTTCTTTTTAATTAGAAATTAAATTTGCATATGTAGATAAAACAATCATTTCCCTTTTAAAGTTTTAATCCCCCATTGTAATTTGATTTTAATAATTTAACTGAATTTCTTACCCCCTTCTTGTTACATGTTTAATTATGATTATTAGTTTTTACCACATGTGTTACTTAGACCTAGATTTTAATTTCACTAGGTTGGGCGACATTTTTATTAAGGAAATTGTTTTTAAATCTTATTTATCACCTCATTCATTTTAGGGCCAACTAGGTTTATTCACTTACCCGTTGAAATTGCGACGTGCCCTTCAGGACACACTAGGTGCTCCAAGGGTGCCACTCGCCTTTTTTTATTTTCCTTGTGCGACGTGCCTTTCAGGACGTACTACGTGCTCCAAGGGTGCCACTCGCCTCTTTTCGTTTTCCTTGTACGACATGCCCTTGAGGATGCACTATGTGCTCCAAGGGTGCCACTCGCCTCTTGACTGACTTGGTAGACATCAATAACCCCTGGAGTCAATACTCCGCTAGGTGATCTTATGGGAGACTAAGGGCCTCTAAGGAATAAGGCCCCTACCTTATTGCGCGCCCCTTAAAATCATCGTGAGCGACTATCGCAGTCTGCCCCCGCGGCATCGTGGGTCTTCTCGAACTAGGTAATCGTTAACCTATAGTTCGAGCCATGACGGGAGTGCTAGTAGGTTGTGGCAGGGTTGTTGTCCACACCTCTCCCTCAAAGTCTCTGTTTGTCGTGCGTGACCCATCTACTCCACATGTGAGTCTGGTCAACAAGTTATCGTCAGCCTGCATCATCAACAAATCATGTCAGTAATAATAATCAATCATCATAACATCTAATCAGATGTACCTATGTCATATCAACAACAATCAACCCAACAGTCCACTCCCTGACTCGATCCGGAGTCCAAGGGGTTTCATCGATGCCTCTACATCCTCGGGGTCCAAAGTCCTGCACACTCAGGAGAACCCAGTCAATAGCACCTATCTATGTCAATACAACAAAATAACATATCACAATATCCATAATGCCTCATAATCATAATCAAACGGTCAATAGTATAATAATCTGGATCACTTGCAAGCAAGTGTCCTCAAAGAATAAGTTCGCTCAGTGCATGCAAGAGTGGGTATGTTACACTCTGTAGTGGGATGCATACTTGTTATGATAAGTGATCATAACCATTGTGTTTATTTATGGTGAATG
>SNQJ01S0095234.1:31919-42464 GCA_010110895.2 Picea sitchensis | reverse complement strand
TGTGTTCATGCTTGCGGAAAATGCATCCCATGTCTTGGGAAGGCTGTTGAGTACTATATTTACTGGTTCCTTGAAATGATTTCTTCAATAGCTTGTAGTTGATCTTTTAACTGAGAGATTCTCACAAAGTATGATGTTATGCTTTCATCATCATTCATGTCACAAAGCTCATTCTTCATATTCAATACTTGTCCAATGTTTCTGACTGAGAAGAGATTAGTTATGGCATCGTACATCTTCTTAGATGAGTCAAGGGTATCAAGTGGTCTTTTATAGAGTCCACTATGATACTCATGGCATTGATGTCATTGTCCTTGAACTTCTCCATAACTGCAACATTCTTAGGTTCCTTCTCTTTTCCTTCTTCAAAATGTGGTTCCACGATCTTTCCTTTCATGATATCCAACACTTTATTCTTGGCAAGGATGAGGTCAATCCTTGTCTTCCATGCTCTGAAGTTATAATCCCCTTCTAACTTGTTTTCTAACTTCATAGAGTAAGTCGTGACTACTTTGACTTGGTCAACCTTTGACTTTGACCAAAAACTCAAACTTGACGTCTTAGCTTGCTGAGAATACCAGGAGGTGCGCTAGGCTAGGGTGCACTAGGCTATCCAGAAATTAGGTCAATTTCTTCACTGAAGGTGCATCAACACGAGGGTTAGGGTTTCGTTGCTACAAAACAAACTTTGACTGCAACTGCAACTGTAACTGATCAAATCCTCCCAATATGTCTTCCAGTAGTTAGACTGTCCAAAGATAGTGTGGGCCCATAACCTGTTAGAAATAATAGGTGTGCTCGTTTAACTATAGACAATATAGCAATATTGTCACCCAACCATAGGCCGAAGCCACCCCCGAGCACCTTAACCTTGACAGAGAGAATAATTCTGGAAGCAAACCCTAGATCCAAAAGCCAATCAAGGTAGTGCACCACTCTCCAAAGCTAGCGTACCAAGAAAAAAGTCCAAACCATAACCAAGAGAAAGTCCAAGCCTAAAACCGAAAATACTAGTTGCAGTAGCTGCAACTACTCTCCAAACTTGCGCACTTACTGAATTTCTACAGTTGCGAGTTGTGTGTGTCCAAATGATCTTTGACATCATGTATTTATACTTCTCTTCCTTAGTTGTCTAGGCCGACTTCTCTTTCTAGAGGCTAAAAAAAAATATTAATTATTTTCTTTAGCCGACTTGTCTTCTAGGGTTATGTCCAATGCTTTAGGGTTTCTTCTTGCTTCCCAGAATATTCTATTCTTTTCAAGGTTACATGTGGAGGTTTAATACCTCTCGCAACTACCATAATATCAACAACGCGCGTGCGCGCGCACATACACACACACACACACACACACAACATAAACAATCTATATTAAATTACTACTTTTAATGTTCATTAAATATTGTTTTTTTTTGTAAAAATATTGTGTAAAACTCATTGGTGTCCCTTACTTATCTAGACAAACCACCAATGATACAGATTTATTACTATCACAATTTCAATGGTGCTCATGATTAAATATTAACGCACCAGTAAAGTATAAAATATATTTTTAATATTAACAGTAAGCGGTGTGCCATTTGTAGTGGGACACTGACATTGATTCATTGTTCCTTTTATGAAAGAATTCCCCACCATGAATCTGTAAATTTTGAGGTGCATCAACAAATCCCCAAAAAATCATTATTAAATTTGATTAATGGATCACTTATTATGTAATCCAGCATTGGTTACAGTGCATCATTACATTTAAGAGTGCACTGATAAACATGGAAATTTATTTTAATCATAATGCACTCAACAATGCTCTATATTTGAATGGACACACCAATCATGGTACATCCGTACATTTTGAAGTGCACTAATAAGTTCATAAATCAACTTTTATGTATAAGAGCACCAGTTACAGTGCCAATGTACATTTCCCAGTGCATCAGTAAGTGAAGGAAAACATAAATTTTAAAATTTGTTTTATGGTGTGCTTGTTATGTATGAAGGCACCGAGAATGGTGCCTCCATACATTTCATAGAGAACCAACAACTTGGGGAATTTTTTATAAACAAAACTTCACTCAATGATGCGCTTATGATAGTAGGATCATCATGAACAGTGCCACCTAATATTATACAGATCATTGAAAAAGAACAAGAATATTTGTTATTCTTTGAATTTTGTAGTGCATTATATTTCACCAGATGCACAACTCACAATGCATCTTATTAATATTGTTATCTCACATTTTGTAGTTTGGGAAAATCCCAACCCAAGCACCAAATGTGTGACACAACGTTGTCACCTCGATAGATATCCCCCTCATTTTAGTGACGAACAAGTCCAACACAAGGGAGGCTTCCTAGGTGACCCTAGGGGGGTTGCAAAGGGAGAAGCAAGGAGCTAGAAGAACACTCCTATAGGTCAAGGTTAAAGAGAGATTTGAGGCTTGAGTAAAGAGTCTTTCGAGTTGGTAAATGGTTGTCCAGGTTGTGTACCTGCAAAACAGTGTCATACCAACCAAAAAAAGACAATATATGATGATATAAGCATCAAAACCAATGGGGAATCAATGAGAAACTTTCTTTCCCAAAATTGCAGCAGTATGGAAATATATATAAGAAATGAAAAGATTATAACAACTGCAACTTAAAGAATCAAAATCAACTATATGATATTGAAAAATAAAGCTTGCAAATAACAAATAATATTCCAATGATTAGACCAAGATTTTGATGACAAGGGTTGTTAATGAATTTGATCAACAAGTATTTATGACATGCCAATGGTTGAAGCAAACTTTTTCTACAAAAACAAGTTCTAGCCACTAAAATCAACAAGTAAGCCACCCAAACAATGCTCTTAAACATTAGATCAATTATGACAACTTGCAAGTAAATTTCAGCGGTAGAAAAGTTGTAAGAGAGTAAGAGAGAGTGAGTTTGTTGTAGCTTAATTTTTATTACAACAACTCAATCACTTGGTAAATCAAAACGCCCTTAGGGCACAAGAAATATTATGGCATATAGAATTTAGATACACACTTGAACAATTCAAAATCTCAAAATTCACATTTACCAATGCAACGATATTCAATCTCCAACGCATAGATTAATGCCTTATCTAGTGGGTTATGGCGTCTCTTGTTGAAAGGTAGGGTATATTACTCTTCTAGGGGTGTAATGTAATGTCCCCCACCTCTTGATGAAGAGGTTTGGAGAGACTTAGTGGTCTATACATTCCCACTAGACCATAGTCTCATGCAACATGGGGAAAGGTCAGCGAACTCAATGTTATATTTTGAAGTTCACTTGAAAAAGGTAAAAAGGTAAAAAGTAACTCACTGAAGGAATATAACGCTTGAGGTTGAGTTAGGAGTTGAACCTAAGGGTTAACTTAACTCAACAAAGAAACAAAAAAAGGTTTAAAGGAAATCCTAGGGCACACCTCTCATTTTCATCTTGGATATTATTGCATTTGGCTATTGGGCTCTTGAGCACACAGTTTTGAGGATTTTGAGAATACAAACACTAGAGAACAACTCAGTGGTGAAAGATTCCACTCACCTTGTTCCAAGCTTGGTATCGGGGATGAAACACTCCACCCACACCATTCTATAGTATTCACAGGTACCAACATTGATTCAGGAGGGCAACAGGTTGTACCCTTGAGGATCTTCTAGTAGGGGTACATCATTTCTTGGAGAGGAGTTCGATCTAGCTTGGTGACAGGGTCTATTGACATTCGAGCACCTGGGTATTACTTGCAGGGCCTTGTTCATCATGTTTGGAGTATTTTGGGAGGGTTACTCTTGTTGGATTATTATCTGGAGCTTTGGGACATTTTGGAGAGGAGGGTGCAACTGTCATTTAGATATGTTCAGTTTGGAGGGGTTATACCTCATATCTGACCCTGAGACTTCTCCCAATAGATTGTGGTGGCCCGATCTATATTTCTAGAGATTTTCATGGTATTTGGAGGCTTCCTCCATCAGGGCCGAAATATTGAGCTTGGCAGTTTTTAGGAGGGCGCAACCTGGATTAGGGTTTCAACAGTTTGGAGGGGTAGACTTTGGCATATGGACTTCAGACTTCAGGGATGGTTTCTACTTGCCCCGATCTATATTTCTATGAAGTTTAGTACTATTTGGAGATCTCCTTCAGCTGGGCCAAAATATTGGTCTTCTCATCTCTTCAGCAGGACGTGCCATCAGCCAGGGGGGTTTGGACGTGACCTTGGTTCCTCTTACATTGGTCTTCATTGTATATCCAGCCTTTGGATGATTGCTTTGTCTTATCAGGAGCATTTTGTAGCAACTCATATATTATCTCTTGGAGCCATCTGATGTTCTTCCAGATCTGCATCCACTTTGTATCAGGTTCTTGCTTTTCATAATAATAAAGGTCAGATCTATGCTATTTGGTTCCATATCTTGTGTATTGGTTAGATCTACAAACACTTGAGAGGCCAACCTACAAACACACACAATAAACAAGTAAATCAGTGGTCTGTTAGTGTTCCAAGCAAAAAAAAAATCTTGGGAACATTATAGTGGTATTAGAGCTCTGATCCTCCCATCCTGTGAGGATTAGTGCATGCATAAATTCAGTGGCATTTATATGGGCAGAAGGAGGAAACAGACAGGTGAGGCAGAGGTCGATATGGAAGGTTCAGGTGAGGACATTGAGCCACAAGGATTAACAACCTTGACATAGAAACTACGTAAATCCATACTCCAAAAAGAGAGTACATTGGTCACACACTTACAGGAAATCCAGGAGGCAAACCGTAGGGGACAGACCGAAATATCAGACCTTGAGAAAGGTATATGAAAACCAAACAAGGATAGCACAACTCCTGTTGGATATGACTCATAAGGGGAAAGGCCCATAATCTTATGCCAACAAGGAAACTAGCAGATCTCATGGAGGGAATAGGTACCAGCAGGAATATATTCCCTATCATCATTCTAAGGGAAGCCATGGAGGGGGAGAACCACAGGGACATACAGGTAGCAGAACCACTCCTAGACCATACTTACCTTCATTTACAGATGAACCCACACATCCCAACCACCCAGATGAGTTTGATGATCAGTTTGACCAATATACCAGGGACTACAACTCATTGAGCTTACCAGTTCAGAGGCAGGTCACCCTAGATCAGTTTTGTGGATTAAAATTCAGAAACAAACCCAGGTCATACCACATGAACAACTATGATCTTGAGCACGGGGCTGGGAAGATGGAGATCCCCTACTTTGATGGTTCAACCAAGATGATTGCATAAGTGTGGGTACATAAACTAGACACTTACCTGCAGCTTAACCCAATGAGGGAGATGGATGCCATCAAGTTTTCCACCATGTACTTGGATGGTAAATCTCATGAATGGTGGTACCATGGGTGGACCACACTTGGCCACAATCAGATAGTGACATACACAGAGTTTACTCAGAGGCTCATTGACAGGTTTGACCAGGGGGATCTAGAGCTACATTTCAGGGAACTCACACAACTTAGACAGACAGGAGCACCAAAGGTGTATATTGAGGAGTTCCAGAGGCTAGCAGTCATGGTGCAGGACGTGTCACAGTCTAGACTCATGATTCTCTTCACCGAGGGTTTGATGGAACCCTTGAAGGGTTGGGTTAAGTATTTTAAGCCTACCAAATTACAGGATGCTCTCTGGAGCACGAGAGATCTAGGCCCAACTACAAAATCTAAATTTGTGCCTAGACCACCTCTGAACACTAGAGGGAGAGATCAAAGACCTCCAGTGAATCCAGGAGGAAGAGACCCAAGGGGGTTGGACAGGGGAAGAGGCAGGATGGATGAGAACACAAGAAGAGAACTAAGACGAAAACAATTGTGCTACACATGCAAGGAGTCGTGGAATCCATCCCACAAGTCTATGGGAATAGCCAGGTTCATTACATTGAGTTTACATCTGATAATGAAGAGGAGGAGGATTTCGGCCACATCCAGAACATGGAGGCAGACACCACCGAAACTGCAGAAGAGGAGGATACAAGTCACGACAGTGCAATAGAGGACAGGGCTACATTGTCATCCATCAGTGGGGTACCTAAGTACAACACCTTCAATATGAGAGGGGTGTTGCAGGGGAAAAAGGTGTCAATGCTCATTGATGGGGGTGCTTCTCACAACTTCATTGACTCAACATTGCTACAGAGGAGCCATATACCCACAGTTGATTTTGAAGGATTCAAGGTGGAGGTAGTAGGAGGAAGCACCATGCCTTGTAACAGGGACATTCCAGGAATGAAGCTTACACTGGGTAGGCATGATTTGGCACAAGACTTTTATGTGATGGACCTCCCTGACACAAATATAATCCTTGGAGTATAGTGGCTTAGTACATTGGGGCCTATCACCACCAACTACAAGACCATGGAGATGTCTTTCATGGAGGAGAGTGGAATAAAGGTAGTCCTCATAGGCATGACATGCAACACAACTAGGGTAGTCACAACAAAGCGTATGGAGGCCGTTTTCAGGAGGAAGGAGATTGTATATGTTGCTGAGTGCAATATTTCGGCACGTGTGGACAAAAAAGGGAAGGTTCACTATGCACCAGAGATCCAGAGGATCATTGACAAACAAGTAAGGTGTTTGGACCCATTCCATCGAAAGTACCACCAGATAGGGGATTTGATCATATCATTGAGTTGGAAGAAGGGGCAAAACCAGTCATCACCACACCTTACAGACACCCAAAGAAGTACAAGGAAGAAATAGAGAAGGTCATCAAAGAGCTCTTAGACATGGGTGACATTAGACCAAGTTCCAACCCTTTTGCCTCTTTAGTGGTACTGGTCAAGAAAAAGGATGGAACCATGCGCATGTGCATTGACTTCAGGGCACTAAACAAGAAGACTATCAAAAACATGTATCCCATTCTGAGGATTGATGAGCTATTGGACGAGCTCCATGGGGTTGTTTACTTCACAAAGATTTACTTGTTCTCTGGTTACCATCAAATCAAAATGAGGGAGGACGACATCCCTAAGACTGCCTTCAAGTGTCACTACGACCACTATGAATTCATAGTGATGCCATTTGGATTAACCAATGCACCAACCACATTTCAGTCATGTATGAACCATGTCTTCAACAAGCAGTTGAGGAAGCATCCTCTTGTATTCTTTGATGACTTTCTAATCTATAGCAAGACGTGGGAGGAACACCTCCAACATTTGGAACAAATCTTAACTATCATGGAGGGCCAATCCTTGTATGCCAAGGAGTCCAAATGTGAATTTGGGATGACAAAGGTTCCTCTACTTGGGGCACATCATTGGAGTTAAGGGGGTACAGGTACATCAGGAGAATATCCAAGCAATAGTTGAGTGGCCCACACCTAAAACTCTTACAAATTTGAGGGGATTTCTTGGTATTTGTAGCTATTACAGGAGATTCGTCAAGGGGTTCTCCCAACTTTGTGCACCTTTGACCGATCTAACTAAGAAAGGAGCTTTCAGGTGGAGTGAAGAGGCACAATCTACATTTGACAGGATGAAGAAAGTAATGAGCACATGCCTAATGTTAGCCTTACCAGATTTCGGCCAACCCTTCACATTGGAGTGTGATGCCTCCAGAGAAGGAATTGGGGCCGTACTGATGCAAAATAGGCACCCTTTTTCCTATGAGAGCCGAAAATTGAGGGGCCCTGAGCTACTTTACACCATCTAAGACAAAGAGATGTTGGCTATCATGCATGCTTTGGCCAAATTCAGACAATATTTGGTAGGTGCAATATTTGTGGTGAAATCAAATCACAACAACCTTAAGTACTTCTTGGAACAAAAGGACTTAAATGAGAGGCATCAGAAATGGGTCAACAAGATACAGACCTATGAGTTTGACATTGAATTTTTCAAAGGAAAAAACAACATAGTTACAAATGCTTTATCTAGGAGGCCATCAATTTATGCCATGATAGATATATCAGTTGATTGGAAGGCCCACCTCTTGGTGGAATATTCCAAAAATCAGATCGCATGTCAATTGATGGATGGGAAAATACATGATGATAACTTCAGAATCATAGATGAAATCATCTACTACAAGGGTTGAATCTTCTTGGTTCCTGAGTCAATATTCAAGGCCAATATACTACAGGCATGTCATGATTCACCGGTGGCAGGGCACCAAGGGATTGTCAAAACATACATACAGGTAAGGGAAAGGTTCTCATGGAAGGGCCTCAAAGAGGATGTGATGAGTCACATCAAGGAGTGTACTTATTGCCAGGAAAATAAGGATGAGCACACTCATCCAGCAGGACTGCTACAACCTCTACCCATCCCATAGCACAAATGGGAGAGCATCTCCATGGACTTCATCACAGGATTTCCAAGGGCACAGGGTAAGGATTGTATTTTCGTAGTGGTGGACAAATTGACTAAATTTTCACACTTCTTCTCCATTGCTACAGACTTCAGTGCAACACAGGTGGCCGAATTATTCTTCAGAGAGATCTTCAGACTACATGGCCTACCCAAAACCATTTTTAGTGACAGGGATAACCGATTTATGAGCACCTTTTGGCAGGAGTTATTCAGGATGGTTGGTTCAACCTTGACCCCTAGCACTAGTTATCATCCTCGGACTAATGGGCATACCGAAATAGTCAACAAATGGGTTGAAGGCTACCTCAATAATTATGTAGCAGGGCAGCAGAAGGCATGGGTGAGGTGGCTACACCTGGGGGAATATTGTTACAATACCACTTATCACATGTCCATAGTCATGACTCCATTCAGGGCATTGTACAATTATGACCCACTTTCTTTTGTAGAGATTGTTTTTGGTGATAGTCGGGCTTCGATGGTACAAGATTGGGTGCAACAGAGTCAGGATATACTCAGGGAATTGAAGGATCATCTACAAAGGGCACAAAATCAATAGAAGGTCCAAGCACACAAACACCAGGTAGAGCGCACTTTTGAGGTTGGTGACTTGGGCTACCTAAGGCTCCAACCGTACAGACAGGCTTCTATCAAAAGGAGTGAAGCAGAAAATCTCCAACCCCGGTTCGTTGGGCCTTACAAGATCAACAAAAAGGTAGGGGTCGTGTCTTATGAACTTGAGCTCCCACAGGGTAGCAAGATACACAACGTTTTCCACGTGCCATGCCTAAAGAGGGCCATCGACCAACACATCACCCCACTTGAGGTGTTGCCATCTTTAGATGAAGAGGGGCAATTGGTACTGGTGCCAGAGGAAATATTGGAGGTTCGTGAGAAGAAAATCCGGAGGAGGAGCATCATAGAATACTTAATCAAGTGGAAGGACTTGCCCATTGAGGATGCCACGTGGGAGAATGAATAAGTGATTCAGAAAACATGTTCGTAATTGCTTGTGGACAAGCAATTTCTAGCAGGGGAGACTGTAATGTCCCCCACCTCTTGATGAAGAGGTTTGGAGAGACTTACTAATCTAAACATCCCCACTAGACCATAGTCTCATGCAGCATGGGAAAAAGTCAACTAACTCAATGTTATATTTTGAAGTTGACTTGAAAAAGGTAAAAAGGTAAAAAGTAACTCACTAAAGGAATAGAGTGCTTGAGGTTGAGTTAGGAGTTGAACCTAATGGTTAACTTAACTCAACAGAGAAACAAAAAAAGGTATAAAGGAAAGCCTAGGGCACACCTCTCATTTTCATCTTGGATATTATTGCATTTGGCTATTGGGCTCTTGAGCACACAATTTTGAGGGTTTTGAGAATGCAAACCCTAGAGAACAACTCAGTGGTGAAAGATTCCACTCACCTTGTTCCAATCTTGGTCTCGGGGATGTAACATTCCACCCACACCATTCTATAGTATTCATAGGTACCAACATCGATTCAGGAGGGCAGCAGGTCGTACCCTTGAGGGTCTTCTAGCAGGGGCACATCATTTCTTGGAGAGGAGTTCGATCCAGCTTAGTGACAGGGTCTATTGACATTCTAGCACCTGGGTATTACTTGCAGGGCCTTGTTCATCAGATTTGGAGTATTTTGGGAGGGTTACTCTTTCTAGATTATTATCTGGAGCTTCGGGACGTTTTGGAGAGAAGGAGGGAGCAATTGTGATTCAGATATGTTCAGTTTGGAGGGGAGGGGTTATACCTCAGATCTGACCCTGAGACTTCTCCCAACAGCTTGTGGTGGCCTGATCTATCTTTCTAGATATTTCCAGGGTATTTGGTGGCTTCCTCCATCAGGGACGAAATATTGAGCTTGGCAGTCTTTAGGAGGGCGTAACCTGGATTAGGGTTTCAACAATTTAGAGGGGTACACTTTGGCATCTAGAATTCAGACTTCAAGGAGGGTTTTTACTTGCCCCGATCTATCTTTCTGTGAAGTTTAGTACTATTTGGAGATCTCCTTCAGCTGGGATGAATATTGGTCTTCTCATCTCTTCAACAGGATGTGCCATCAACTAGGGGGGTTTGGACGTGACCCTGGTTCCTCTTGCATTAGTCTTCATTGTATATCCAGCCTTTGGAGGCTTGCTTTGTCTTATCAAGAGCATTTTGTAGCA
>SNQJ01S0095234.1:6769-30500 GCA_010110895.2 Picea sitchensis | reverse complement strand
GGGGGGGGGTCTGACTTGATGTTTAAATAACGCGCCCAAATCAACGGCTGATCCAACTTCGCCTAGATCAACGGTTAGCAAGGGATCCCGGACCCCCCGACTGTTCAACCTTTAACGGTGGGGGGTACGGAATGAAGCAAAGTCCAGGCGGGCCCCATCCCAACGCGGCATCACCTCATTGCATCCTAACTCCCCCTCTCCAAACATTTACGGCCTACCATTTTTAAAACTCACCACCACCATCCCGAGGTATCACATCCCACAACCACCCTCTGCAAGTTCCATGTCACGACCCCGTCAGCATGTCCCATCCATCAAACTGTTACAGGTCATATATTTCCCGTTCGCCCCCCAATCACCAGTCTACACGTCGACCAGAGACACACATTAGACGTCTTTCATCTTGCCCTCTCACACTCTAAACGACTCGTTGGCCATTTATGACTGGCTACATACCCATTGTTCATCTGGCCTATCCTTTTTCGCCCAATGGATACCCGTTCACTCAAATTCAACCCCGTTTCGTTTAGTTCCCATTCCATTCACACTCCCTGCATATCAGAGACTCATTTTCCTTCGCCTCTACAACACCTCATACAACCACAATTTTTCGCCTACTAACGTGTGTTCACTGTGCAAGTATCGGTGGAAATCAATGGCGCCCAAAAGAAAAAAATCAAATGCGGAGGAAAATCCTTTTCTCCCACCTCTGGTCGATCTTCACCGGATCCCATTAGCAAACAAAGACTACTTGATTTTAGAAACTAGGTCCGATTTTGATTTTGTCGAGCTACAGTCATGGTTTAAAGACACCTTCATCGATCAAAGCGATGAAATTGGCCTCTGGTAGTCAAATTCCCCCCTGTATCTTTTTCCCCAGATCTATCATTTCCCTGAATTCGCTCTCAAATGCCAAGCACACTACCTCCCTGATCAGAGAACCATAGTGTCTTCGACCAGAGAAACCTTTTTCCTAATTACACCCCAAATGATGCAGGTACCCAGAGTCGAACCCCGTTCTCCCCTTACACTTGAAATTCTGACAGAAATGTATCAGAACTTATCATTTCCCCAAAGAGCACAAATCTTTGATCTTTTCCTCCCTCAAGACGCCCAATTCCCTAAAACGAATCCTCCCTAGAATTCTTCCATATTTTCTGAAAGGGGAAACCAGATTATCTCCACACTATGTTGCTTGCTCAGTTACTTCTCAGATGAGTGGGTGGATGAAACTATCTTAGGTTTCCTGTCCATTTTCTTTGTTGAAGAGAAAGTCGCCACCCATTTCAACTACGACGGTTTCTTGGCCGAGAACCTGCACGACCAGCTGGCAAATTTCCCTACAAAAGGCATGTTCCGGTATTCTTCAATACTGGCCTACATGTTCATGTTCTATCAAGTAGACAAATTTTCCTTTCACATGCAGAAGATGGATAAGGAAGGAAAACCTCAAGCAGTCACTTTATGGACGTCGCTGGTCAGGAGAAGCTCCACTGAGTTCACTTTTAAACAATTCATTGAGTTGTTTTATCACCTAGTTGTAGGCATGCTTAGTGGAAGACCCGAGCCGAGGATAAACGAGGAGATCCAAAGAGTTTTGCACCTTTCGGATCTCGCAAACACTGGGGACTGGTTTCTATACCAAAATCACACAGAAATCAGAGTGTATGGGTGTGAACTAGCTCCATACAAGTTGCCCAATTATGTGCCTGTTCGAATATTCACACTGGAGTATATTCGTCAGATGATAAACTCAGATGACATCCATTTTGTGTCTCTGAAGAAAAAATAGCAGATGAGGATCAAAGGGAAAATGGGATCGTTTATCTGCATCAACCGAGCTGCTGGGGAAGAGGCAGATAAATTATTGAAGGAAATGAAATTCAACACCAGTTTTATTTGGCGATATGACCCCAGTGGGATCATTGCAGAGATGAGATCCAAGAACAAAAGTTCACCTTATGCCCACACCCTCAAACCAGAAATTGAAAAGTATGTGAACCAGACAAAGTGGGAAGCAAACACTCTGGTAGATACAAAGCCACAGGAATCTCCTTCAGTCTCTTTTTCACTGACTATCAGTGAAAATCTCCTTCAGTCTCTTTTTCTTTTTTCACTGGGTCAGTAGGATATCCTGACCCAGGATAATCCAGATGGCAGAAGAGGAAAATGGATTGCGGTTATTCTGGAATACGACATTGAAATAAAACCTACTAAATTGATCAAAGGACAAGGTTTGGCCAAACTAATGGTTGAGTCTAATTTTCATGCTTTAGATATTAACTTTTTGGCTGCAATAAAAGGACCGAAAGAGCAGGCAACTGCAAACATAAAAGAGGCATTCTTAAACACCCCTTGGTACGTAGACCTCATTTTTGTACCCCACAATTTACAGGCTCCTCCAGGTTTGACTAAGACCAAAGCTAGATTTATTAAATTGAAAGCATTGAAATTTTGTATTTTGGAAGGAAATCTCTATTGGAAAGATCCTGGTGGTATCTCTCTTAATTGCTTGTTAAAAGATGAAGATGACACAGTTCTTCAAGATTTTCATGAAGGAGACCGTGGTGGGCACTTGAGCTGGAAGACCACAGCTAACAAGATTCTGAGAGCTGGCTTTTACTGGCCTACTCTGTTTGCTGATGTCCACCATAAGGTTACTTCTTGCCACAAGTGTCAGATTTTTGAAGGTAAAAGGAAGCTTCTCCCACTCTCAATGAAACCCATCTTTGTTGAATCTCCTTTCCAACAATGGGGGCTAGACTTCATTGGTGAAATACATCCTCCCTCTTCGGGCCAACATAAATGGATCCTTACGGCTACTGACTACTTCACCAAGTGGATCGAGGCTGTACCATGCAGGCAAGCTACTGAATCTATCATAATCAAGTTTTTAGAAACTAATATTCTGTCTTGTTTTGGATGCCCCAGAAAAATTATAGCTGACAATGCAGCGACTTTTAGATCCAAAAGACTCATAGATTTTTGTAGTCAATATCATATTACTTTGGGACACTCAATGACTTATTATCCATAGGTAAATGGGCTAGCTGAGTCTTCTAACAAAAGTTTGGTGAACATGCTCAGAAAAACACTACAGGAAAACAAGAAATCATGGCATAATAAGTTGGTTTTCGCACTCTGGGCCGACAGAATAAGCAACAAAAGATCGATTGGTATGTCTCCATACTAGTTGGTGTACGACACCAAGGCAGTTTTTCCCCTTTCATTAGGAGTTCCGATCATGAAACTATTGCAGGAAACACAAGAAGAACCAAATGATGCCCAGCGAAGAATAAATCAAATGATCCACCTAATGCAATCCAGAGAAGAAGTTTACAACAGAACTCAAGTGATCCAGGGAAATATTAAAATGATTTATGACAAGAGAACCAAAGAGGATAACTTTGAATTGGGTGATCTAGTTTTGAGATGGGACTCCAGAAATGAAGATAAAGGTAAACATGGAAAGTTCGATAGGTTGTGGAAGGGTCCTTACACCATTCAGGCCTTCAGAGGAAATAATGCTTTTCTACTTGCTAATAGTGATGGATCAGACCTGCCAGGGGGACCTATAAATGGCAGGATGTTGAAGCATTACTTGCCACCTCAGTAGAGAGATCACCATTCCATTCCATTGTACATATCATTTCTTTTACAAGTATTTTAGGTGTAGGTGATTTTGTTAAGGTATTTGAAGCTCGCAGAGAAGGCCCTAAGACATTGAATAATACCATCAAAATTTCAAAATAAAGAAAGGCAGACAACAAAAGAAACTTTAGAGGAAGTTTTTCAAGACAACAAGAAGGAGGATTCTTGGCATCTCGCAAGGAGGATACCATCCCCAGGTGGAACCACTGTTATAACCCTATAATTTATAGGATCAACTGTTGATTGCAATTTTGTCCCTTTAGTGTTTTCGACTTGCAGATATTGCTGCAGTCGAAAAAAGAAAAGAAAAGAGAAAAGAAAAGAAAAATAAATGAAAAGAAAAGAAAAAGAAAAAATGAGAAAAATAAAAGAGGGCAAAAAACAAAATAAAATGGATAAAAGCCCCATGAATTGATAATGACTTGACCCATACAGTGTAAACATGGCCAAGTCTTTTGAATTTAAGTATTTAGGATTAGTGAATAAGATTGGCTATACTGTGTAATCATAGCCAAGTAATTTAGATTAGCTAGTGAATAAATTCAATCAAACAGTCTAATCTTGGTCAAATAACCCCAGGGTAGAGTATTTTCTTAGCCCAATAGTTTAAACTAGGCTAAAGGCGCAAAGGAGTAGGTTAGGACATAGGGTAGTTAGCTTCCTTTCAATAAAATATGTAAGATGATAGATGCAAAATGCATGATTTTTTATGATGAAATGTTTTTCTAATCCCATGGTGATAAAGAGCATAATAAGTAGTGCACAAAACCCATAAAAGGTCATTAAGAAGCTAAGTTCTGCATCATATATTGAATTGCATCCTGGAGATTAAAGATCAGGCCTAGATCTGTTGAGTTGTGGAATGCCCTGAATCTACGGATCAAAAGAGTCCAGACCCTAATTGTTAGGCCTTTAGCGATGGGGTGCGGGGTCCCAAAAGGCAATTAAAAGGTGTAGCTCAGGATCTGGTTCCCAGCAGTAGCGCAAATGGTGGCTCTGAAGATTAAGTTGATCGTTAGGTAGCTGCTTGATGGGGGGTTCGAAAGATGTTTAAAATAATGTGCTCGGATCTCGGTCATCCCATCGACACGTGTCCGGACTGATCCATAGGGTCTACAGATTATACATTCTACAGCTAGCGGGGGTCTATTTATGATGATTAAAGAATAAGCCCAAATCAACAAGCTGATCTGAAAAGCCGCCCAAATCAATGGTCAACAAAGGGATCAGACCCCAGCCGTTCAACCTTTAACTTGCTTAGAGAGTGGGGGATCACAGAATGAAGCAAAGTCCGATTTACATCCCAGCAGCGGCATCACCTCATGCATCGTAACATCCCCTCCAAACATTTACCGCCTACCATTTTTACAACTCACCACCACCATCTTGAGGTATCACATCCCACAACCACCCTCTGCAAGTTCCATATCGCGACCCACGAGTCCGGCCACGTCCATCCATCAAACGTTCCTGGTCATATCTTTCCGTTAAGCCCCCGATCACCCAGTCTACGTCGTAAAGACACACATCAGACATCTTTCATCCTGTCCTCTCACACTCTAAACAACCCATTGGCCATTTATGGTTGGCCACATACCGTTATTCATCGACACATCCTTTTAAGCTAACGGATACCCGTTCACTCAAAATTAACCCGTTTGAGTGGTTCGCATTCCACTTACACTCCTTGTGTATCAGAGACTCATTTTCCTTAGCCTCTACAACACCTCATCCAACAAGAGTTTTCGCCTACTAACATGTGTTGATTAATGCAGGTATCGTTGGAAATCAATGGCGCCCAAAAGCAAAAAATCAAATGCGGAGGAAAATCCTTTTCTCCACCTCAAATTCGATCTGACCCGGATCAGATCAGAGACAAAGACTACTTGATCTTAGAAACCAGGTCCAATTTTGATTTTTCCGAGCTACAATCATGGTTTAAGACACCTTCATCGATCAGGCGATGAAGTGGAGCTCTGTGATCAATTCCCCACGTATCCTTTTCCCTAGATCTATCATTTCCCTAAATTAAATCTCAAATGCCAAGCGCACACTACCTCCTGATCGAGAGAACCATAGTGTCCCCATTTGGAAAACCTTTTCCTAATTACACTGAGGCCATCGATCAAATGTCGATTACCGAGAAAGTTGAACCCCGTTCTCCCCTTACACTTGAAATTATGACATAAATGTATCGAGGCTATCATTTCCCCAAAGAGCACAATTTTTGAGCTTTTCCTCCCTCAAGGCCGCCCAATTCCGTAAAAAGTCCTCCCTACCATTCTTTATTTTTCGAAACTGAATTATCTCCACAGCATCGACCTTTGTAGTTTACTTCTCAAATGGTGGGTGGATGAACTATCTTAGGTTTTCTTATCCATTTTTCTCAGATTGAAGATAAATTAATACCCCATTTTAGACTACAGCGGTTTCTTAGTTGAGAACACATGACCGACTAGCAAATTTCTCTGAAGGCATGTTAGGCATTCTTCAATCGCATTTTCCACATGTTCATGTTCTATCAAATAGACAAATTTTCCTTTCACAAGCAGAAGATGGACAAGGAAGGAAAAAACTCAAGCGATCCTTATGGGCGTATTGCTTTCAGGAGAAATACTTGAGGATTCACTTTAAACAATTAATTGAATTATTTTATCATCCAGTTATGGGCATGCTTAGTGGAAGACCTGAGCTGAGGATAAACGAGGAGATCTAAAGAGTTTTGCACCTTTTGGATCTTGCAAAGACTAGGGACTGGTTTCTCTCCCGAGAATCGGGCAATCAGAGTGTATGAGTGTGAACTAGCTCCATACAAGTTGCCCAATTGTAGCTGCTTTATTAGAATATTCACGGAGTATATTGATGAGATGATAAACTAGATGACATCCATTTTGTGTCTCTGAAGAAAAACAGGATATTCTGAGGATCAAGGGCAAATAGGACCATTTATGCCTGTATTGAGTTGTTGGGGAGGAGGCAGATAAATTATTAAAGGAATTGAAATTCAACACCAGTTTTATTTGGCGATATGACTCCAGTGGGATCATTGCAGAGATCAGATCCAAAAACAAAATTTCACCTCATACTCACACCCTCAAACCAGAAATAGAAAAGTATGTGAACCAGACAGAATGGGAAACAAACACTCTGGTAGATACAGAGACACAAGAATCTCCTTATGTCTCTTTTTCACTGACTACCATTCCACAGGTGCCCAAGGAAAAAAGTCCAACAAAGGATGATTCACCTTCAATCATTGATGTATCAACAGAAGAATTTCGAGTATGCAACAAGAAACCCGAAACCACTCATGCTACTCACATGTTTGGTGAGGAAGAGCCCTACTATGCCATAATGATTGAAAGAAGACAATATGTGGTGTCAACTTCTTCTTCTTCGAAGAAGACAAAAATAGCGACGACTAACCAAACTTCACGAGGTTTTGTACCCCTAAGCATTTTTTTAAAAATATGAAATGATTAAAAAGAACCGGTGACCAGCAGCACCTACTCAAGTTTTGAAACAAACTTCCACAACCCTGGCATCGATTGTTATTCATCCTTTTGACACAAAGAAAGGAAAATTCCTCGGCATTTAAGCCTGGGATGTCTCAACCCAAAGGATGTCACTGATTACAAAAGGTCAACTATTGTTTTTTGACATAAACAAGTCCATCCGGTGACGGATGGACTTACCGCGAACAGAGCTGGAGAAAATGGTGGTCTCCTCCAAATTGCTTTATGCTTCCTCTGTGATAAATTCTGGTGTCTTTAAGCAATGTTCATACCCAATTGAAGTATGAGAAGATATCCTCTTTTGCAAAGGATATGAGAATAAAATCATGCAGAAGGAGTTGAATTGCTCAAGATTGGGTACCTCCCTCGAATGTAAAAACAGCAGAAATGGTGTGAAAAGAAAAGTGACATTATTGCATGGGTGAGAAAACAATTGAAATTACTATATGAGAGGATTCACAATCTAAAATAGAAATGACTTGAAGAATAGTGCTGAAACATCATGCCCATGAGAGCGCGCATTTCGAGGAAATGGGGGTAGAATTGGAAAGGTTATTGAAGAGAAGGAACAATAGAGCCCGATGGAAGTCATTCCATTGAGTATTATTCCCATCGCGAAGTCGATACAGCGAGAATGTTTAGCGATACTCTGTGAGAGAATTCCATCACTTGACTCCATTGACATCATTGGAAAAGACTGTGGAGCTACTAAAGTCCATGGAGGAAATGACTCTGTAGGGAACATAGATCAATAGGCTGAAATGGAGATTAGTCTCTGAGGGAACTCAAGTCTTCTTTCCAAACAAAATACAATGTTGAAAGACAAGCATCGAAGAAGCTTAAGAAAGAAATACAATAGTCGGCTCTCTAAGCGATCAGCGGGCAAGACATTAGCTGAAGGCTAAGGAAAATATAATGAATAGATATTTTGAAATCCATAAATGAAATTTGACCAATGGTGCAAATCATGTTAGAGCAACATGATCTAGTGTTAAAGAGTAGGCAAGCCATTGAAAGGATAAGAACAACACTGGGTGAGATGCCCTCGACATCCAACAAGATCATTAAGTTTCTAAACTCAAAAACCAAAGAAATTTTGGAAAAGAGTGAAAGTCGAGAGAATGAGGCATAGAACTATCTACTCAGTAAAAAAAGAGTGTGACTAAAAGGATTAATGTTAAGTGGGAGAAAAGGAAACCAAAACATACGGACATTGGGTTCATAAGATTTTTTAGCAAGGTTGAAGCCTTACAAAAAAAAAGGTCTTCTTGATCTACATGTCCTAAATGATAAAATAATGACTCTATATGATTACAAGCAAAGGATCGCTTCCACCATAGCGGCAAAAGCAGTTCCAAGTTTTACAGGATAGGGGAAGCATCTTAGACAGCGTTCTTGAGGCTACTGTATGACATACCGACATCTGACCTGAAATGCATGCATCTTCCTCAATCAGTAGGCTTTTATAATACAGAGATGGGTGAGAATGCAGCAAACAGTAGTTACCATCCCAAACACACAAGATGGGATGGTAAATTGATTAGACAAAGAGTAGACACCATCCAGCACCACCGGTTAAAATCATCTGACCAAGCTCATAGCAATTCTTCCCTAAATCAACATGAGATTCGACATGCATTCATGAGTTACTACATTTGTATCTTGTCTTAGCTAGTTCGTTAGACTGAGACTCTATATCATGTCTGGTCATTAATGACAAAATTAGTTTGTAACTTTATTACTCGACCATTTCCAACTTAGAAGTATTGAGGTTGTTGATCTTTACACCCAAATGAAAGCTCTAATAATGTTTGTAATTTTATTTTTATCAAGAAGTTGTTCTGATAATACAAAGAGAAGTTTCACAGGATTCTTGTGTATTAATTGTTGGTGAAGTTTCCACTACATATAGCGTAAAAATTTTTCTTCTCGATTATGTATTGTCCTTTCTAGTCAATCTTTAAAAAGTTAAAATTGCAAAATTTTGCAATTCGTGCTCAATGTAATCACTATAAGATTTAAATGTTTTCTTGATGTTACCAACAAAGAAATTTCTTAAAATGCTTTTGTTTTAACACGATATGTCTACTTTTCAACAATACAACATTTTATTCTTAAAGAATCTAGCATTAGCACTATCTCTGTAAAGCAGATCTTATAAGCGTTGTCTTAACCTCTATATTTTAAGCAGGCTTACTTATCCCAATGGAAGCTAAGTGTTGTTAACCATTTCACATTTCAAAACAATGAAACAACTAGGTTTATATTCTTCTACTTCTAACCTAAAAATCTTGAAAATCTATTAAATCTAAACTCTGCAGTAGTCCCTCTCACAGGCCCGTGCCATTCTCCCAGTCCTGCAGGCGGTTGGGTTGAGTTACCTCGTCAATTCTTAGGTACCTCACAGCAACCTCTAGAATTTACTGATGCTTATGAAATAAGCGACCATCTTGGGAAGAAGGCGGAACAAACTTTCCATCCCTTGTTTTCTTTCCCCTAGACAAAGACAACTTTATTTATGGAAGAAACACAAACCCTAAATCTTATCTAGAAACTAGATCATTCGAGGAGGTTGTTAAAGGACTGTATATAAATAATTCAAAATCTCCAAAGAGGAAGAATAAATCAGCAGTTCTAACCCCAAAAGAATTTCACCACGAGATCTCATCCTGACCTAGAACTTGCAATAGTAATAGATAACCCCGAAAGACTACTGAGGAAGAAAAATATTGCAGAAATTTCGAGCAGTAACAACCCACTTCCAAGGTACCTTTCCATCCCAGAGAAGAACTAGTTGTTTCTTCAGGACCTTGACACGAAATACCCTTCGAGACAAATGCTTTCAAAGGCAATCCATGATTTTGTCAGTTAAATAGTCTTAGACCAAACCGTTTTTCAACAATCCAACAGTTTTGTTAGTAAAACGGTCTTAGACCAAACCGTTTTTCAGCCTAGGACCCCTGAGATACTTTCTCCTAGAGCTGAAGTTGATCAACATTTTCACTCCGAGACTGATAAGCTTGAAGACCTAGTCGCAAATCTTCGTCAAGCCTTAGACAAACTTCATCTTCAATAGTCCGTCGAACTTCCTTCTTTAACTATTGCTGCAGTTTCTGCTAAAACTAAACCAGGTCACTCCATTCCTCCAAGCCCTTCATCCTCTATATCTTCACGTTTTTCCTCTCTTGTCACACCGGTTGTTGTTTAGCCTCCTCCACCAATCATGGCGGCAAGATATGCTCCATTGGTATTGGTTGCTCCTTTACATGACATGCCCCAAGATTACCAAACTAGACTCCCACAGTTTGATAGTATTGGTCCTTTAAATGCACAACAACATGTTGACAAAATGAACGATTACTTTGACCTGCAGGAAGTAGACGAAGCTGATGTGCAGATGAGATTATTTGCACAAAGCCTAACTAGAGAAGTGAAAAAGTGGTTCAAAGATTTACGTGCTGCTACCATTACTGATATTGTTGGCTTTCATCGGATTTTCCTTGACCGGTGGGAGGTAAAGAAAAATCCTCTCCAAATTCTGTTAGAGTATGAGAACATTAGAAGGAACCAAGGAGAGACAGTGGAGGATTACTGCACTCGTTTCAACAATCTATACAAGGCTATCTCGACTGAAATCAAACCACCACAAGGTTTGGTGTTAACAAAGTTCCCTAATGGTTTTGACACCGACATGTCATATCAATTAAGGGAAAGAAATGCAAAAACTTTGGAAGACATGCAAAGAAGTGTCGTCAGTGTAGAAGCAAATATTTTGGCAAAAGGGCCAGGCAGAGAACAAAAAAGAGGGTCACCATCAAAGAAGAACCTTCTACTTCCTCATCAGATGCCAAATTAGATCCTCTCGCCAGAGCTATGGAGAAAATGATGGAGAGACTCACCATAACTGACAGGAACCCACCTAGGGAGAACCAAGTTGCCCCTCAAATCAGAAACCCGAACTTTAGAAGAAATCCACCTCATATTAGACAGAGAGATCCTAGAGATCAACGGGAACAAAGGGGACCTGATCGACAGATTATACCACCTCTCCAGGAAAACTATGCTGATGACGGGGAGGAAGTAATTGAGGAGTTTGATGATACTCATATAAATCTAATGGGTGATCATGATCATGATCACGATCATGAATCTATTTTCCTCACCCAGGAAGAACATGAAATCTTTCTCCTTTAAAAAACAGAGGTAAATGAGGAAGCTGAGAAAACATAATAGCAAGTCTTTAAGAACGCTATAATGGAGGTTCACAGGCAGTATAACTTGAGTAAGAAGACTAACGAGAATTCTCTGAAGAAGGCTGCTAAAACCAAGAAAACCTCAGAAAACCTTCCCAAGAAAGCCCCTCGACGAAATGACGTTGAATCTCTTGCGCAAAAAACTCCAAAAATTCTTAAGAGAACAAGTCAGATAGAAGTTTCATCAACCATTCAAACAGGTGCACCTGTCCACAGAGCTTCTATTGATAAATCAGAAGTACATGGTTTAAACAAAACCACTGCTCCTTTCAGCCTTGAAGGGGAACTAACAAAATTGAAGATTCCCATTCCCCTCTCCGAGCTGATGAATAAGAACGCTTACAGGTCTCAGGTGATAAAATCTTTAAGCATCGAACCCGATATAGGTACCAAAGCCTTGAATGTTGGATCTGTACACCACTGTGACACAGTAAACCTTGTCGATGATCGACCTGAGCTTCTGTTTGGTCCTGAAGTTGACGGTCAAACTGATAATGGCGTCGTGGCCCCTTTTTACATCAGCCTAAATATCCACAATCTGATATTACACAATGTTATGCTGGATTCGGGTGCCTCTCACAACCTAATGCCCAAAGCTATCATGGAAAAGTTGGGACTCGAGGTCACCAGACCCTACAAAGATTTGCATTCTTTTGACTCCAGCAAGGTCAAATGTATAGGCCTGATTAAAGACTTAGGCATCACCTTGGCTCAAATCCCGACGAAAAGTTTGGTGATGGACATCGTCGTGGCAGATATTCCCCCAAGTATGGTATGTTGCTATCAAGGTCTTGGGGAGCTAAGTTGAGAGGAACCCTGTAGCTAGATATGTCCTACGCCACCATTCCAGTTTTCAGTCAACAGAGAAGACTTTACAGGGAAACACTGATGAAGTATATGGTCAGTAGTCAGGAAAAGCCACACAATTACCCACTATATTCCGCACACTCTGACCTGGATTATTTTATTCTATATAACGACGGTGATCTTGAAGAACAAATCACACAACTGGAGGATGATGCACCTGATCCAAAGGATGATAAAGCAGTTGTCGAAGTAAAGAATTCCATGATTGAAGAAAATGAGGAATTGCCAGCAGACTTCTGGAGCATGGACTTCGATGGTGTTGTGAGTAAAGAAGGAGCTGGAGCCGGAGTGTGGATGCATAACCACAGATCAAAGTACTCTGAGAATCATTCCTATAAATTGAACTTCCAATGTACTAACAACATAGCCGAGTACGAGGATTTAATGCTCGGCCTGGAATTATTGAAGAAAGTTGGTTCTAAGCAGATAATGGTAAGGGGTGATTCTGAATTGATTATCAAACAAATCAAAGGTGAGTATGCAACAAAACATCCCAGACTTAGAGCCTATATGATTGTTGTTTTAGATGCTCTTCAATGCTTTACTGAGATTGACTTGTAGGTGATGCCTAGGGGACAAAATATACTCGCAGATGGACTGGCTACGTCAGCAGCGACTTGTAAAATCCCTTTTCGTCCCACTCGCAAGTACACAATGGAGGTGAAGTGCAGACCCACCGTTCCTGATAACATCATATATTGGCAGGTATTTGGAAATGACGATCAAATTGAAGATTTTCTGCAATGTAAAAATGATTTCGAATGTACAAACATAGATTTAGAATATGGTGACGAATTTGTAAATAAATATGTTTTTGAGAATGGCAGTGTAAATACAATAGATGTTGATCATCAACCATTGCAATACTTGCAATCACAAACAAAGCTACAACAAGCAAGACACTTCAGATGGATGAGTTTCCTACAACAATTCCACTTGGTTATAAGGTATAAGAAAGGAATTTATGACAAAGTTGTCGATATTCTTTATAGGCCTATTGTTAGTTCTTCAGTTATTCTTAAGCATAATTCTATCATGCATGAGAATTATGTTGAACAATATGCTTTAAATGTTGATTTTAAAGAGGTTTATGCAACTTTGTGTCATTCTAACCAAGTTGAGGAATTGGATTACCATGTGCATGATAAAATTTTGTATCATCTTGGCAAGCTATGTACTCCACAGGGTGAAAGAGTCAACATTATAAGGGAAACACATTCTTCTCTTATTGCTGACCACTTTGGTGTAGGCAAGACAATGACTAATTTGCAAAGGTATTGCTATTGGCCTAAAATGAATGAAAGTGTTTCATGATATGTAAGAGGATGTTCTTTATGTGCTACAAGTAAGCCTAGCAACAAAAAGTTAGGATTGTATACTCCACTTCCGGTTCCTTCTCGTCCTTGGGAAATCATTTCCATGGACTTTGTAAGAGGATTACCTATGTCTAAAAAGAATCATGATTATCTTTATGTTTTGGTTGATCGTTTCAGAAAATGTGTATTTTAATGCCTTGTAATAAGCAGGTTATAGTTGAACAAACGACACAAATGTTATTTCAACATGTATGGGTACATTTTGGGTTGCCCAAATCCATTATTTCTTATCGAGATTCTCGATTTATTGAGAACTTTTGGTCAATCTTATGGGCACTCATGGACACCAAGTTGAAAAAGAGCACAACATTCCATCCACAAACTGATGGTCAAACATAAGTGGTGGATAAAACAATAGTACATCTTCTTCGTGGTTATTGCAACAAACATCCTAAGCTTTGGGATGAGCATCTACACTACATTCAACATGCTTATAACTAGGCTAAGCATTCATTGACTCAAACATCTCCATTTGAGGCATGTTTTGGTTATTTGCCAAAATCTCCTTTAGATTTTATCTTTGGGAAGGATATTACTATTGATTATCATTATGACATTGATAGAGAAAACAAGTTCATTGAACAAATTCAATTGGTGCATCAAATGGTACAAGAACAGTTGGAAAAGAGCCAAGCCAAGTACAAGACAAGACATGACAAGCATCGTGTTGATCACAATTTCCAAGTTGGTGATGAAGTTTGGATTTACATTAGCAAAGAGAGGCTTAAAAAAGAAGGTACAAAGCTGAAACCAATTAGATATGGACCTTTTAAGATTCTTGAAAAAATTGGTAACAATGCCTTCTGTTTGGATTTGCCTCCTTATATGCAAATGTATGCAGTTGTTAATGTTGAGAATTTGAGATTGTATAAGCCTCTTTTGATTGATGATCAAGGAGAGCATGTTCAAATTCCTTCAATAGATGACTTCTCGCCAGAATATCTTTCAGAATTGCATGATGATACAATCCTTGACAGAAAGATAAGAACTTCAAAGCGAGGGAATGTGGAATACCTTTGTGTTGGTCCCTAAGGCACAAATCCAAGCAAATCTAAATGGATTGAGGTTGGAAAGGTGAGGGAATTGTACCCTCATCTACAGATTGACTGAAATAGTATTTTGGAGGTTCAAAAGATTCCCAATGGGGAGGAGTGATCCAGGGGATCAAAAAAATGCTCAAAAATCAAAGTGTTAGAAATTGCTAGAAAATGGTTTCATTGCGTAGATCTCGTCCTCACGATCCCAACGCAACTTGAACGAGCTCAAACATAGTTCGTATGAGGAAGCTATCATGTTATTTTCGTTTTTTTAAATAGGGAAAATGTGTTGACTGTACAGACCGTACACGCTGATGTGGCAACTAATTGTACAGACCGTACATGTAACGTGGCTAGGTTGCTAACGAGGCAAGGTGACTGGACAGATGTTGACATGGACCAATCGGTGGTCGACATGTGGCATGGTGGCGGTGACTGTGTTTTGAGGTGGACCTATTGCAGGTTACCACGTGGCATCCACCTTGTAGTGTAAAAGTTGGATTTATCTCTGCGGGGGTCGAACCAGCGACCTCTGGGGAAAGGGGAAAGGTTTTTCGTGTAGGTCGGGCCACTAGCCCTCCTACCATATGATTCTTAACCTATAACATTACAACATATATTTAACTTTGAATGGTGGATTAGCCGGCGGGAAAAAGGGCCAGGGCTAAGCCCCAACCCTTGGTCACACAAACCAAAACACATTACCACATGACCGATAACGCGGGCTCATGGAGGTGGGAGGCCGACAGGTGCGAAAATGCATCCCAACACTTGGCCACATGGGGCCATGCGATTGGGATCTCCATCGGGAAAGATGCTAGCCATTCTAACGACGCGACAAATCTGCCCACAATTTGGAACGCATGCGGGAGCTATGTTTTGTTACGCAGAGGCCGGGTTTTTGCAGAGACAACAAGTATTGGGGAAAAACTTCCAGGAAGAGTATTTTCTTCATTTTTTGGCCAAACCAGGTGCAGAAAGAGCCTAGCTAGGGGTTTTTGGACATTCTAGAGCCAATGGAGCCATCTATTTTTCATTCTGAGCATTGTAAAGAACTGTTTTAACACTTTTGAGAATATAATGAAAATGATCCATTGGAAGCTGGACCAGGAGATGTAGCCCAAGAGAGGGGTAAAATCCTTTATCATTTTGTTGTGTTATGTGCTTACTTTTGATAGTTTCTTATGACTGTTTATGTTGTTCATTTTAAGAAAAAACTCAATAATTTCACGTGCTTGCAACTTGATCCAATTTCCCAAGACACATACATTTTCCACTTGCAATTTTGTATACACAAACCTTTTCATTTTCAGATCATTAAATGACGTACCTTTCTACTTCAGATTTTGCATTTGTCTAAAAATATTAAGCTGGTAATCTTTGGGCATGAACTTACCTTTCAATTTCGCTACCACTCTGTCCCAAATTTTGGTTTTTGTCTTGCCTTTGTTTTGCTTCTCAACTTGTACTCCATCCCACCAGAGCAATGCATGTCCTTTCATTCTTGTCACAACAAAATTTACCTTCTTCTCGTCTGCTACATTTGCATACTCAAAATACTTATCCATGGTGCTAATCTAGTCCATCAATTCATCAACGTTCAAATTTCCTTCATACATTGGCACCTCCATATTTGGTCTGGAGCTTATCCCCATGATAGCTCTGACCAATCTTGCTTCAACATCTTCTGCTTTAGGCTTTGCCTCTCCTTCTGGAGATTCCTCTTCTTTGTTGCTGACAGCTCCTGTGTCAACACCTCTTCTCTATCGTTGACATCTCCTGTGCCATCGTCTCTTCTATTGGTAGCTTCCATAGCTTCCAACCGTGCCTGGAGATTTCTCATTTATTTAATCACTATTGCATTTGCAATTGGTCTTCTTTGCCCTGATCTTCCTCTTCCTCTTAACAAATAAAGTTTTCTACAGGACCTTCACGAACGTAATTTCTAATTGTGAAAGAAACAACCTTCCCATTCAGTTCTTCAAGTGTCCATTTCTCAACTCTACTGGAACAATTTTTTATCTTCTGCTTGCTTCTACTCTGATACCAAAATGGTGCCAACACCAACCAGATTAACTTTAAACCCTTCTACTTGATTCGCCCTCTCTTCTCCTATCTTTGCTTTCATGAATTCTCTTTCTCTATTTGCATAATTCGTTTACAGTTCTTGATATTAATGGTTTTTTGTCCATTAACACCAAGTTATAACTGACCATCGCGTTACCAACCCACCAAGGAAATAACAATCGATCCTTTCTCTATTGTTAATCTCCCATCGAGCCATCGATCCACCAAGGGAATAACAAAAGCTTGTCACTGGCCACTAACCCCGAGATACATGAAATGGAGCACCTTTTTAAATGTTTACTTTGGTTCGGTTGAAATGGATCTCGCTAAAGATATCGATTTTGCCAAGTTTAGTCTTGCGATTTAGCTTGTAAATCACAATTTGTTCTCTGCATAAATTGATCCTTCTCTCAATTTGGTTGATCGATCAAACGTTGAACTGGACGATTCTTCTTGGATTCACCAAATTACTTAATGTTTCATCAAAACCTTGATTTGATGAAAGAACTATGAGGGTTGCGCTCAGAGAAATTACAAGCTTAGTGAAAACAACTCACTGAGTCTACAATTTGAGAGAAAAATGAGTCACACATTCACAAAACACAATATGGAAACTCTATTATTGAAATAGGAATACAAATTTATCTCTGAGTTTTTCTTTGTGCACACAATTTACTTCACTCTGCACTCTCCCTATTCTGCCTCGTGCCTTATGGTTCTCCCCGAGGGTTTTATTCAAATTCATACAATTATGGATAGGGATTGATCAAATCCCTAAAATATGATGGATTGGATTCGTATCCTCAAAAATATCAACAAACCAAAACCTGTCCCTAAATTACTCGACAATATGCTAAATTAGCAAATTTGTTACATTACATGGCAAACATTCTTTCCTTGTAAACACACTTCTAGAACTATGACAACCAAAATTACAACATTCTATAACATAGAGGAAACAAACTTCCTCTCATAATTCCTAGGACCTTCTAGAGGTCAATTACTAAGTTGACTTTGAAAAGATGCCCGTGCATCACTAGCCTAGGGGGATCCCTAAAAGGCCAATTTAAGCTATATCCTTATAGATTGAATGTGAATGTCGAGTAGCTTAAATTGATCAAATATGCTAAATTAGCAAACTTATTACATTACATGGCAAAGTGAATGTCGAGTAGCTTAAATTGATCAAATAACCAATAGCCAGTTTTCCTTTGACATTAAGAAAAATGTAAATTTGCAAATTACTTATCAGACTACTTCAAATAAGAGTGAATTAGGAGTTGTGAAAGGTCCTTGTGCTGGAAGGTCAATTTAAGCTATATCATTATAGCTTGAATGTGAATGTCTAGTAGCTAAAATTGATCAAATAACCAATTTGCCTTTGACATTAAGAAAAAGGTATCTGTGCAAATTACTTATCCGGCTACTTCAAATAATACAAGTTTCTAGTGAATTGGAAATTGTAAAGGTCCTTGTGTTGGAGTGCCGGGAATGACAATGAAAATGTTATCACCACAAGCTATTATGAGATTACTGGATTTACATGATTTCTCATATGTGTGCGAAAGAGATGTTTGCATTCATCATCAATATCATTGTTCAGATCTCCAAAATATACTTCACATTTGTATCCATCGAATATTCTCACATTTGCCACAAAATGATCAAATTCTGTGAGTATGTAACGATGTCAATCAAACCATTTAAGTGAAATATTCAGACCATCATTCACATGAATTTATTCCTTGATCAGAATCATTTTATTAAACCTTATAATTTAGCAGAATTTCATTGCCAGCAGTGAGACTTAAGAATTGAAGGCCATAAGGTAATCCTTAGTCATACAGATTTCAGGATTGTTAGATTAATGTTATTACCAGTGAAATAGCACAATGTGGTGCTGAAAGTGTTTGCCAAAATATCGACCCAAGTGCAAAAGTTACAGTACTTAATCGATAATTTCCAGAGTGCAGACATATACTTGTGTATACAACATTTACCCGCATCATTATCAAACCATATTCATCCAAATTATCATGCAACTATTCTGGCCAGATTACCACAGAATACTCAACAAGGACTTCTGTACAAATTCCAGATTGCAAATGTGTTCAATCATCCATCAATATACTTATTGGACTTGCAATTTTGTCATGGATACTTCAAACTAATTTCAGAATGCATTCATTTATCATAATTGTGCTCATGAAATCAGTGCTTATATCGCCTTATGATCCAGTAAATTATAAACAAGCTCAAAGGATGATGTTAAATATGTTTGGCATCAGATTTCCATTATCGAGTCCTGAAGCAAGTATATAATTTCAGCGAAATATTCCAGATTCATTTAGATCTTCAGTATGATACCCATAATATTAAAGACATTCTTAACATATTGAATGATCCAAGGACCAAAAGAGATCTCAAGCTCTATATGAATTCAAATCCTCAACTAGCGTACAAAATTTCCCTTAACCCGGCGATTTAGTTGTGTTTTGTTTGGCATGTCCATTGATATAGCATATCTATGCAACTAAGTGAAGTCAAAATTGATTCTTTGTGAGCCATCCATAATAATGCTTTAACACTGGGATCATGAAGACAACTTATCATTTCAGCATGCCTAATCAAAGAGCATTAACAATTTGAGCCCTTTAAGAAATTGTTGGAAGATATTGGTCCTCAACTTAGTACAGAATGGGTAATGCTTTAACACTCGGATCATGAAGACAACTTATCATTTCAGCATGCCTAATCAAAGAGCATTAACAATTTGAGCCCTTTAAGAAATTGTTAGAAAATATTGGTCCTCAACTTAGTACAGAACGGGCAACTTAGTACAGAACGGGCACTGGGACAAAATGCTTGAAAAATTGAAGTGCTGAATTCACCCAAAAATCAAATTCAGTAAGCCTTAATGTGTAAACCCTTCAACAAATCGTTTAACTCTTAAAGCAAAGCGTTATTCTTTATGGTGCATCGATCATGTTCTAGGAATACATTAGATCACTAAATGCATGAAACAACCTTGAAACAATGAGCTATTAGTAGAGTTCAATCTTTTATCAACTCCGTATCACAAAAATCATCAACCAGTTTTATTATCAGATATGCAAACAACCCTAGTTAATTCAGATTTAAACATATAAACCTTAGATCTGTGAGTTGTTTAGATTGTTTTTTTGTATGCTTCAGGGCGTGGTACTTGTTACCCACCAAGTTGCACTAGTATGGACTTGCAGTTGACCCGCCAAAGTTTGAACAAGGAATTGTTCAAAATCGGAGTTCAGAAGTCCAACCAGCCAATATGGCCACCTTTTTCTTCTTCTTCTTCATAGCATGATGAACTTTGTAAAAGGCTTAGCTCTCTAAGACTTAATCATGTGTACATTACTCTAAAGTGTTTTTTTACTTTTTAATTATTTTTTGCTTGAATTTTTTTTGAGTTATAATTTTTGAGTTTTTTCACTCATCACCTCCAAAATTGGAGTGTGTATTGATGGTTAGGCCTTAGTATGTTGTCTAAGTCTAGTTTCTAATATATATTACCATCCTAGTCATCATTTTTGAGTCATGGAAATTGGTTAAATAAGTGGTACTAGGAGGCATTATATTCCTTGTAGGTATTAGTTTTCACACTCAGAATACCCACTTTATTTATGTACTCACTTTGTGAGTGAAAATAGTGATTTTTAATCACTAAAAATCTATGTTACCGGATCCACCAACCCTAGGGGATGGATCCACGGATCTCCGTATCGGATCCGGAATCCAGATTCGGATCCACCTAGATCCGCTCGAGATTCGTTTCATAGACATTCCCTGCGATGGTGGAAACAAATCTCTCCACTGTAAAACACATCCTTGGAATCATCTACGGATCCTACGATTTTTTACTTTTTAAAATATGAAAATTAAAATTTTTGCCCACCATTTCATATTCCTTGAATTTCGGTCCTTGTGTTCACTCAAAGCCCGGGTATATCTCAAGGCTTTTCCTAATTCTAATATTGAAATTCAAATTCAGACACATCCAATTTCCCCCACCCCACGTCACCGTGAGAGCTGACTTTCCCCGACTGGACCATAACATGTGGGCAGCTTCTGACGAGTGTGATTAGGGAGAGACCGAGAGATGACCTGCCAGACATCCATCAATTTCCTATTTTTTATTCATATACAAGTGGGGACTCACATCGCCCGTATTTCATGAAGCTTAAAGCATTGATTGTTCCGTGCTTGACTTTCCTAGACTCGAAATATTGTTAAAGCTTCTCTATTTTATGTCGGATCCACTGAATATTTTTTCAATTTAAAGGTTATGTAATGGTTATTAAAGTATATATATTATATATTACTTAGATCTTATTAACTTATACTTTTTAATTTAATTTCATATATATGTTATTTCTATTATATATATATATATATATACAAAATTTAATATATTAATTTATTTTATATAGGTATCATATATTTATAATGTATATAAATATTAAATATTACATAAGTTATATATTTAAATTTTTTTATTTAAGTTTTATTTTTACAAATTATAAAAATTTTGATTGGCTAAGAGTTTGTCTTCCTTGAAAGTAAGGAAATAGGTTAATATTCCAAGACTCAAAGGTGTTTGAGAGGAGTGAAATCCTTCCCCCTTATGTACCACTAACCACCAACAGGTTATTTCAAGTGGCCAGGTTTTGTTTACCCATAATGATGTAGTGGCATGTCGGGGTCTTTAAATTGTATCAACATAGGCTAGGTTAATAGCCATAAGTATTATAGTCTTTTTCCTGCTTTGGGCTATATATATATATATATATATATATAGTTTGTATTGGATGTTTCCTCTCCNTTGGATCCAACCCCTTTGGGCTATATTACTTAGATCTTATTAACTTATACTTTTTAATTTAATTTCATATATATGTTATTTCTATTATATATATATATATATATATATATACAAAATTTAATATATTAATTTATTTTATATAGGTATCATATATTTATAATGTATATAAATATTAAATATTACATAAGTTATATATTTAAATTTTTTTATTTAAGTTTTATTTTTACAAATTATAAAAATTTTGATTGGCTAAGAGTTTGTCTTCCTTGAAAGTAAGGAAATAGGTTAATATTCCAAGACTCAAAGGTGTTTGAGAGGAGTGAAACCCTTCCCCCTTATGTACCACTAACCACCAACAGGTTATTTCAAGTGGCCAGGTTTTGTTTACCCATAATGATGTAGTGGCATGTCGGGGTCTTTAAATTGTATCAACATAGGCTAGGTTAATAGCCATAAGTATTATAGTCTTTTTCCTGCTTTGGGCTATATATATATATATATATATATATATAGTTTGTATTGGATGTTTCCTCTCCGTATCCTGGCTTTTCAAAAATCTAACGGATCTGTATCCGCATCTACATCCTGGTAACTTAGCTAAAAAATAATTTTACTCACAAAAAGTCAATAAAAGACATAAAAAAAGACAAAAAAACAGCAAGGCTTTGGGAAACATGTCGGGAATGTGTTTTCACTTAACTCACCCTCTCTATGAGTTCACTGGGCCTTGTTCGCATCCAAGAGAGAGTTATGGGTGAGTTGGGTAAGTGAGGTGTCAAGGGGGAGGAGATCTCAAGAGAGGGTGCACCCCTCTTCCCTTGTGGCACATTCTCCAAGGAGGGCACACATCCCAAAGAGGATCCCACCTCCCTTGGGCCATGTGTTGCCCATCCCAACCTTCTCTTACCTAACATGTGGCGCATTGCTTGAGTCTTGGGAGTGGTGTCACTCATCCCCATCCACTTGTCTCACCTCCTTTTACAAGTGGTGCGCCCCCCCTCACTGGGATATTCACCCAATGTTCTATATAATAAAGCATCCTCTCGCATTGTAATCTAGATTTGGAGACCTAGGATTATGCTGTTGTAATGCTTCTAAGTTTATTGGAATAGAAATAAAGAAGACTTTGGAGGTCATACTTGTGTATTGTGCCAATGTGTGGATGTTCATTAGTCCTTTGATGTTTTTACAAGTGGTGCGCCTCCCCTCACTGGGATATTCACCCAATGCTCTATATAATAAAGCATCCTCTAACATTGTAATCTACATTTGGAGACCTAGGATTATGTTGTTGTAATGCTTCTAAGTTTATTGGAATAGAAATAAAGAAGACTTTGGAGGTCATTCTTGTGTATTGTGCCAATGTGTGGATGTTCATTAGTCCTTTGATGTGTTGAGGTAATTGTAAGTTTATTTTCTTGCAAATTTTACTTTGTCAATTTGTCCTTCAATAACAAGAATTAGTAAGCTAGTTTGCATTTCTAAATCTTGTTGTTATTATCATATGTGATTCAAGATTTCATGTTCTTCTTGTTTGACTAACATGTTTTCTAGATTCCATGTGTAGGGAACACCAATCTTTGAGGAAGTGTTTTGCAGGATTTGTTTAAGCTTACAAGGCCTTTGGATTGGAGAAGTGGAGAATTCTAGTTTAAATCTCCACTCTCTTCAAACTTCTTCTAAGGGAAGAAAGTCCCTCTACAATCCACTAAAAGAACTCCATTTCCCAATATCTCTTTCCATCCAACACTCTTTTCTCTTTTTCCTCAACAAAAATTAAGCTTTTCTCTTCGAAGTTACTTGTTGATTTGCATGCAAAGTAATTATTTTGTCCATTTAAAGATATATTTGAAGTAAAATATTATTGCATGCTATAATAAAGTTAGATCTTCATTTCATTTATAAAGGCTCTATTTTTAAAGTGGATCTAGCTTTTAATTGTTCAATCTTTTGTCTATTTTTTCAAGTAAAAATTTTCTGCTAGAGGATAGATAAGTTTATGAACTTTAGAGTACATATTTGGCAGTCCAAGTGCCATTAGTTTTCTGTCCTAAAACACAAAACCAAAGACCCTAAGGAGACAAGCTTTTTAGCTTGTTTTTCTTAG
>SNQJ01S0095233.1:0-31863 GCA_010110895.2 Picea sitchensis | reverse complement strand
AGAAGAGGTTTGGACATTACGATTTTATTGTTTTACCATTTGGACTGACAAATTCCCTAGGCGTATTTATGAGTTTGATGAAGGGGGTGTTTCATGAGTACTTGTACAAGTTTGACCAAGTATTCATTGATGATATTTTGATTTAATCTCGGACGATGGAGGAGCAAGACGAGCTCTTGCACTTGGTACTGTAGTGTCTACGAGATAACAAATTGTATGAGAAATTGTCTAAATGCTCATTTTATCAATCGAAGTTTCACTACTTAGGGCATGTCATCTCTGACGAAGGTATCTTGTGGATCTAAGAAAGGTCGAGTCCATTATGGAATGGCCTATGCCGACGAATGTCCTGGAAGTGCGTAGCTTCATGGGTTTAGAGGGATACTACCAAAGGTTCATCGAGGGATTTTCAAAGATATCAAATATGATCACGGAATTGCAGAAAAATAACAAGAAATTTGTTTGGACGAAGAAATGCATGGAGGTATTTCGGAGGCTCAAGGAGTTTTTAACCACAACATTAATACTGAAGGTCCCTAACATGGACACAAACTTCTTGGTATGCACTAACACATCCAAGGAATTCTTAGGAAGAGTCTTGATGCAAGAAGGTCAAGTGATCGCTTACATCTTGAGAAAGTTGAGAAGGCATGAGGAGAACTATGTGACGTACGATTTGGAGTTGTTAGCCATTGTTTATGCCCTGAGAGTTTGGAGACACTACCTTATTGGATGAAAATTCGAACTAAAAATAGACCACTATGGAATACAAAAACATCTTTATGCAAAACAACTTGAATGTGCAACAACGACATTGGTCGAAATTGATTAGTGAGTACGATTTTGAGATTACTTACATAAAGGGAACAATGAAACGAGTGGATGATGCGTTGAGTGGGAGACCGCAAATATTTCGGGTCATGCCTCTTCAGAAAAATCTATGTGAAAAGATTCCAACTTTACAACACGATGATCACTGGTACAAAGAGGTCGAAGAGTTTATCGTACAAAACACCATGATGGTACCAATATTTGAAGTATTTACGTTGAATGCCGATGGATTATTGATATTTAAAAGTAGAATTTACGTACCAACGAATGACGAGTTGAGGATATTGATCCTAAACGAGCCTCATAGAGCAGTGTACATGGCTCACCCGGGAGTCACGAAGATGAGGGTAGACCTTAAACCCTTATTCTTCTGGAAACGAATGAAGGGAGACATAGTCAACTACATGGCCATATGTCTAGAATGTCAGCAGGTGAAGGCTGAACATAGACATCTAACAAGATTACTACAACCACACATTATTCCAAAATTGAAATGGGAGGTCATTTCGATGGATTTTATTGTTGGATTGCCACTTACGGTGAGGAGACACAACTCACTTTTTGTGGTAGTGCACACTCTGAAGAAGAGTTCTCATTTTATTCCTGTGATTACGACGTATCAGGCACATGACATAGATAGAGTTTTCATCAATCATATTTTGAGGATACATGGGTTAACTAAGAGGATTATATCCGATCGAGGATCGATGTTTACAAGACAATTTTGGACTAGTTTCTAAGAGGCATTGGGAAACCAACTTAACTTTAGTACTGCATATCACCTGGAGAAAAATGGGTAGACTAAATGAACATACAAAATCTTAGAATACATGTTGCGCATGTATGTGATGGACCAATAAGAGCATTGGGAAGAATTCTTACCACTGGTAGAATTCACATATAACAATAGTTACCAAAGCACCGTTAAGATGGAACCTTTCGAGTTTCTTTATGGGTGATTGTGTTAGATGCCTTTGAGTTGGGATCGGCTTGAGGATAAGGTCCTTGTGGAACTAGAAGAAATCAAGGAAATGGAAGATCAAATTAAAACAATAAGACAAAGGATCAAAGAAGCGCAGGATCGACCAAAGAGTTATGTTGATGCTCACCATGTTGACCGTAGTTACGAAGTTGGCGGTCGAGTCTTCTTATCGGTAAAACCGCATAAGAGTTCGATAAAGTTTTAAAAGGGTGCTAAAATCTCTCCTAGGTTCATGGGATTTTTCTGGATTGTGGAGAAAAAGGGGCCCATGGCCTATCGATTAGCCTTGCCTAATTCTTTTAGGTGTATGCACGATGTTTTTCACATATCTTTTTTGAGACATTATATTAGTGATCCTACACATGTTATTGACATGAGTTCCTTGTAGGTATCTGACAAGGGTGCACTCACGGCTTAGCCGATCAGTATCCTGGATCATCACATTCGAAAACTATGATGTCGAATAGTATATCAAGTCAAGGTCCAGTGGAACAACTATAGTCTGCACTCAGTGACCTGGGAGGATGCATATAATATGCACCAACAATTTCCATTTTTATTTGATAGATAGACTTATGATACTGTGATACACATTATTTTCAACACTTATATACTGTGAAACTTTGGGTCAAAGTTTAGACAAAGAGGGGGTGTATGTAACATCCCTCTCTTGCACGCACTAAGAGAACTTATTATTTGAGGACACTTTCTTGCAAGCGATCCATATTATTATACTATTGGTCGTTTGATTATGATTATGAGGCATTATGAATACGATGATATGTTAATTTATGTATTTGCATAGAAATGTTCTATTGACTGGGTTCTCCTTAGTGTGCTGGAATTTGGACCTTGAGGATGTAGAGGCATCGATGAAACCCCTTGGAGTCCAGATCGAGTCAGGGAGTGGACTATTGGGCTTTGATTGTTGTTGATATGACATATGTAAATCTGATTAGATGTTATGATGATTTATTATTATTGCTGACATGATTCATTGATGATGCAGGCTGACGATAACTTGCCGACCAAACTTACATGTGGAGTAGAGGGGTTATGCACGACAACCAGATACTTTGAGGGAGAGCTGTGGAAAAAAACCTTTCCACATCCTACTATCACTCTCATCGTGCCTCGAACTGTAGGTTAAAATTTACCTAGTTCGATAAGACACATGATGCCATGAGGGAAGACTGTAAAAGTTGCTCACGATGATTATAAGGGGAGCGCAATAACGCAAGGGACTTATTCCTTAGAGTCCCTTAGTGTCCCACAATATCACTTAGTGGAGTATTGACTCCAGGGGGTTTTGATGTATACCAAGTCAATTAAGAGGCGAGTGGCACCCTTGGAGCACGTAGTGCGTCCTGAAGGGCACGTCATGCAAGGAAAATGGAAAATGGTGAGTGGCACCCTTGGAGAACCTATTTCGTCCTGAAGGACATGTCGTGATTTCAATAGGTAAGTGAATAAACCTAGTCAGCCTTACAATGAATGATGTGATATGTAATATTTAAAAAAAAAATCCTTAATAAAATGTCGCCCAATCTAGTGAAATTAAAATCTAGGTCTAAGTAACACATGTGGTAAAAAATAATAATAATCATAATTAAACATGTTACAATAAGGGGGTAAGAAATTCAATTAAATTATTAAAATAAAATTACAATGGGGGATTACAATTTTAAAAGGGAAACGATTGTTTTACCTACATATGCTAATTTATTTTTTAATTAAAAATAAAAAGGGTTAAATGGTTGTTTCTCTACACTTGTTAAATGGTCTTACCCAACATTCATTCCACGCTTTTCTTGGCATTTCTCATATCCTTTTTGCCCATTTTTCACACAATAATCTGGTTGGATTTTTGTTCCTTAGTCATAGATCCCTTGTTAATTGAACAACAACATTTCATTTATTAGACAACAGTCACATACTCATTAAACTTGGGAACAGATAACAAATTTAACAATTGTACAACAACGTGTTTTTTTACCTATTGTGACTGCGATTTGAATCTTCAGACAATGTATATTAATGAATAGTGTGTACATGTTGACAAGCATATGAACAGTGTATATTTAGACAAGCGTAATAGTTCAGTTTCATATTTAGATAGTGTATATTTAGACAGTGTATATTTATGTTTATATTTAGACAACATATTTTTAGACAAGTGTAATGGTCCACCTTTGTGGACTAGCGTAATGGACAGTGTATATTAAGGGACAATGTATATTTGTTGACAAGTGTAATTTAAAGTGTATATTAGAGAGAATTGTTAATGTTAATGGACAACATTTATTTGTTGACAAGTGTATTTGATTTTGTTAAGTGCATATTAGTTCACCTTTATGATAACTTTGTGATAATAGTAACCATTTTAATAGTTCACATTCTTGGTCACAGTTGGGACAAATTTATGATAATGATAACATTTCTAATAGTTCACTCCTTCGTACTTAGACATCACGCTGAGCGGATAATGGGTTATGGTTGGACGACCAAGTCGTTTAATATCTTTCACAATTTAATTTGAGTGATGTCATATTGCGTCTAGTTAACCTGTTACTTGGGGGCGTGGATGTAGTCTTGTTATCAATTATTTCGGTCTGCTAGTGCAATGGATGTTTCTTGAGTCTTTTGCCCATATAGGTTACGATGATCATCGATTAGGCTCCTGACCGACTACTCAGGCATGGAATGATGACTGAAGAGATAAGGGAAAAACACAAAATTGTTCATAATAATCAATAAAACAAAACAGAACAGTCATAGCAATCAAGGTTTGGGTTGCTAAGGAAATCAATTCATAATGCAGCGATCATAAGACTAGGATGAATTTAATTTATTTGATTAAAACGCTGAGTAAAATGCATTCCATTACACAATAGAGGTACAGTAATGAAAGCGCAAGAACACCATTAATCTACCATTCAAAAAGAAACGCATGCATACTGCAGCCCAAATGCGACAACTTTGAGTCATTGTCATGTGCACGCTCCATCCTACTCTCGCTTGTCGACCAATGTGACCTCACCGATACCTCCCATTCAAATCTAGGGGTACTCTTCTTTCCTCTAATCCCCTTGAGCAGCAAAGGGGCCCCACACAATATACTAGAGAACAACTAGCACCCAACATGCCTCACAAGGTTGAGCTACCACATGTTACCTGAGATGGGTATCCCAAATCCCACAAGATAAGTTCATTCAAGAAAAAAATTCAGAAGTGTAACGTTACGCCTAAAGATGAGATCCATACTCCTCATCCTCCATCCTTTTTATAGAGTTTTAAGCGATTTCTTTCCCAAGTTCTCATTTAATTTCTCTTTCATCAATTCAATTAGAAAAACCTCCCTCATACACATGTCACCCATCCCCCTATTTGCACCGGAAAATTAATTTCATTAATTATTTATTTATTCCTATTTCCCTCACCCACCTAAAAATATTCCTAAAAAAGCTTCTAGGTGTCCCAATGTTCCCTTACACATCTTAAACAACTTACGCCTTTACTAAATTCCTAGTTGATTTCATAATTAGAAATTTCTTAAAAGAAAGATTCCTTACTAAGTTAGAGATTCAACTTTTTTCCTTACCTTTCCCTTTTTCTTTAGTTTCCCCTTTTTCCTTACGTTTCCCTTTTTCTTTATGTTTCCCCTTTTTCCTTTAGTTTCCTATTTCTTTTAAGTTTCATTGTTTTCCCTTTTTAACTAAAAATCAAATTAACAAGTGTAGAAAAACAACCATTTAACCCTTTTTCTTTTTAATTAAAAGTTAAATTAGAATATGTAGATAAAACAATCATTTCCCTTTTAAAATTGTAATCCCCCATTGTAATTTTATTTTAATAATTTAATTGAATTTGTTACCCCCTTCTTGTTACATGTTTAATTATGATTATTATTATTTTTTATCACATGTGTTACTTAGACCTAGATTTTAATTTCACTAGGTTGGGCGACATTTTATTAAGGAAATTGTTTTTAAATATTACTTATCACATCATTCATTGTAAGGCCGACTAGGTTTATTCACTTACTCATTGAAATCATGACATGCCCTTCAAGATGCACTAGGTGCTCCAAGGGTGCCACTCGCCTTTTTCCATTTTCCTTGCACGATGTGCCCTTCAGGACGCACTACGTGCTCCAAGGGTGCCACTTGCCTCTTGATTGAATTGGTATACATCAAAAACCCCTGGAGTCAATATTCCACCAGGTGATATTGTGGGACACTAAGGGCCTCTAAGGAATAAGGCCCCTGCCTTATTGTGTGCCCCTTATAATCATCGTGAGTGACTTTTACAGTCTTCCCTCATGGCATCATGTGTCTTATCAAACTAGGTAATTTTTAACCTACAGTTCGAGCCATGACGAGAGTGATAGTAGGATTTGGCAAGGCTTTTTTCCACACCTCTCCCTCAAAGTATCTGGTTGTCGTGCATGACCCCTCTACTCCACATGTAAGTGTGGTCGGCAAGTTATCGTCAACCTGCATCATCAACGAATCATGTCAGCAATAATAATAAATCACCATAACATCTAATCAGATGTACATATGTCATATCAACAACAATAAAACCCCAATAGTCCACTCCCTGACTCGATCCGGAGTCCAAGGGGTTTCATCGATGCCTCTGCATCCTCGAGGTCCAAAGTCCTGCACACTAAGGAGAACCCAGTCAATAGAACCTTTCTATGTAAATACATAAAATAACATATCATCTTATCCATAATGCCTCATAATCATAATCAAACGGCCAATAGTATAATAATATGGGTCACTTGCAAGAAAGTGTCCTCAAATAATAAGTTCACTTAGTGCATGCAAGAGCAGGATGTTACATACACCCCCTCTTGGTCTAAACTTTGTCCCAAAGTTTCACAGTATATAAGTGCCGAAAATAATCTGTATCAAAGTATCATAATTCTATATATAAAATAAAAATGGAAATTGTTGGTGCATATAATATGCGTCCTCCCAGGTCACTGAGTGCAAACTATAGTTGTCCCACTGGACCTTGACCTGATATACTATTCAACATTGTAGTTGTCGAATGCGATGTTCCAGGATGCAGATCGGCTAAGTCACGAGTGCACCCTTGTCAGATACCTGCAAGGAACTCATGTCAATAATATGTGTAGGATCACTAATATAATGTCTCAAAAAGATACGTGAAAAACATCATGCATATGCCTAATAGAATTAGGCAAGGCTAATCGATAGGCCATGAGCCCCTTTTTCTCCACAATCTCGAAAGGTCCCATGAACCTAAGAGATATTTTAGCACCCTTTCCAAACTTTATCGAACTCTTATGTGGTTTTACCGGCAAGAAGACTCGACTGCCAACTTCGTAACTATGGTAAACACGGTGACCATCGACACAACTCTTCGACCGATCCTGCGCTTCGTTAATCCTTTGTCTTATTGTTTTAATTTGATATTCCATTTCTTGGATTTCTTCTGGTCCCACGAGGACCTTATCCTCAAGTCGATCCCAACTCAAAGGCATATAACATGGTCACCCATAAAAAAACTCGAAAGGTGCAATCTTAACAGTGCTTTGGTAATTGTTGTTATATGTGGATTCTACCAGTAATAAGAATTTTTCCTAACACTTTTGTTGGTCCATCACATACATGCGCAACGTGTATTTCAAGATTTTGTTTGCTCATTCAGTCTACCCATTTTTCTCTGGGTGATATGCAGTACTAAAGTTAAGTTGGTTTCCCAATGCCTGTTAGAAACTAGTCCAAAATTGTCTTGTAAACACTGATCCTCGATCGGATATAATCCTCTTAGTTAAGCCATGTATCCTCATAATATCATTGATGCAAAATATATCTATGTCATGTGACTGATACGTCGTAATCACAAGAATAAAATGAGAACTCTTCTTCAGAGTGTCCACTACCACAAAAATCGAGTCGTATCTCCTCGCCATCAGTGGAAATCCAACAAGAAAATCCATCGAAATGACCTCCCATTTCAATTCTGGAATAATGTGTAGTTGTAGTAATCTTGTTGTATGTCTATGTTCATCCTTCACCTACTGACATTCTAGACATATGGCCATGTAGTTGACTATGTCTCCCTTCATTCCTTTCCAGAAGAATAAGGTTTTAAGGTCCACCCTCATCTTCATGACTCATGGGTCAGCCATGTACATTTCTCTATCAGGCTCGTTTAGGATCAAGATCCTCACCTCATCGTTCGGTGGTACGTAAATTCAATTTTTAAATCTCAATAATCCATTGTCATTCAACGTAAATACTTCAAATCTTGGTACCATCATGGTGTTTTGTCCAATAAAAGCTTTGACCTCTTTGTACCAATGATCATCGTGTTGTAAAGTTAGAATCTTTTCACATATATTTTTCTGAAGAGGCATCACCAAAAATATGTGTCGTCTCCCACTCAATGCATCATCCACTCATTTCATTGTTCCCTTTATGTAAGTAATCTCGAAATTGTACTCACTAATCAATTTTGACCATTGTCATTGTTGTGCATTTAAGTCACTTTGCGTAAAGATGTTTTGTATTCCACAGTGGTCCATTTTTAGTTCGAATTTCATTCCAATAAGGTAGTGTCTCCAAACTCTCAGGGCATAAAAAATGGCTAACAACTCCAAATCATACGTCACATAGTTCTCCTCATTCCTTCTCAACCTTCTCGAGATGTAAGCGATCAATTGACCTTCTTGCATCAAGACTCTACCTAAGAATTCCTTGGATGCTTTAGTGCATAACAAGAAGTCTGCATCCATGTCAGGGACCTTCAATATCGGTGTCGTGGTTAAAAAATCCTTGACCCTCCGAAATGCCTCCATGCATTTCTTGGTCCAAACAAATTTCTTGCTATTTTTCTACAACTCCGTGTTCAGATTTGCTATCTTCGAAAATCCCTCGATGAACCTTCGATAGTATCCCTCTAAACCCATGAAGCTATGCACTTCCAGGACATTCGTCGGCACAAGAAATTCCATAATGGCCTTGACCTTTCCTGGATCCATGGAGATACCTTCATCGGAGATGACATGCCCTAAGTAGTGAATCTTCGATTGATAAAATGAGCATTTAGACAATTTCCCATACAATTTGTTCTCTCGTAGACACTATAGTACCAAGTGAAAGTGCTCGTCATGCTCCTCCATCGTCTGAGAATAAATCAAAATATCGTCAATGAATACTTGGCCGAACTTGTACAAGTACTCACGAAACACCCCATTCATTAAACTCATAAATACCCTTGGGGAATTCGTCATTCCAAACGGTAAAACAATAAACTTGTAATGTCCAAACCTCTTCTTAAATCCAGTCTTAGGGACATCCTCCTCCTTGATCTGTAGCTGGTGATACCCTGATCTGAAGTCGATCTTTGAAAACATTGTCGCACCCTTCATCTGATCAAACAGATCATCAATCCTTGGCAAAATATACTAATTCTTGATTGTTGCCTTGTTCAATTGATGGTAGTCAATGCAGAGTCTTCACAACCCATTCTTATTTCGTCTAAAAATAATAGGCACACCCCACGGTGACACACTTGGACGTATAAGTCCCAGGTCCAGCAACTCCTTCAATTTTATTCTCAACTCCTGTAACTCCGGGGTCGACATCGAATAAGGCATTTTTGCTATCGGCTTAGTCCCCGAATTTAGGTCTATGGTAAATTCAAATTCCCTCTCTGGCATCATCCCAGGTAACTCCTCGCGAAATACGTCCGCAAACTCTCTCACCATAGGAAGGTGTTATAGAGCTTCCACTACTCTCTTCTCGTTTAATGCAAGGATCACATAAATCTTACATCCCTTGTGCATGCTCTTTCATAGCTACAAGGAAGAGATGAACCTCAAGAGAAACTCCATGGTTTTGACCTACAATCACGCATCTATGTCCCTCATGATCGACCAAGATCAATCATTTCATCTTAGAATTGAGTATTGCCTCATGTGATTCCATCCATTCCATACCAATCATGACATCATAAGATCCCAATATCGTGACATAAAGGTTGGCCCTGGTGACAAAATCTCCCGGGTTAAGGGTACAACTCATAACCTTCCTTCCAACCTTTTGTTTGGCTCATCAAGCCATTTCTACAAAGGTAAAATCATCTTGTTCGACTTCCTTTACCTTAATCCTTTTTAGCATTGCACCAAAAATGAAACTCTCTGTGGCACAAAGATCTATCAAATACTAAGGGTTTGGTCAGCGACGGTACCTGACGTCTCGAGCACAGTCAACTGGTGCTCTTCCTGGTGTTTATTCATTGCTGCATGAATCCGATGGGCCTTGCCCAAATATCCCATGGTAGTGAGTCTGGTTGATCCAGATGCTATAGTCCTCTCCACTACGCAGTCATGCTTGTAGTGTGGCTGCCCACATGTCCAACACCCCTTCCTCGGTCCAATACTCCTAGTACCCACCGGCCTAGAATCCTGGTATGTTCTATTGAATAGTCCTAAACTATTTTTGTTGCGGTCGACGTTGTTGCTGGTGTTGTGGTCCTCAGTAAAGAGTCCACTGCTGACACGCTGGTCATCTAGGGTTAGTGAAAGTGGATCCTATCTGGAAGCCATGATATCTCGGTGAGTGCCTAGTTGGTCTCTGATGTTGTTTTGCACAAGATGACACCTTCCCTACTAGCCTCATTGGAGTCTAGCTCTGAACCCTACTGATAAGATCCTCCTCTTCTATGAGGGCCTTCTGGACAACATCATGCATGGTTTGAGGCATCAGAATCTTAACCTTTGCACGTATGCTGACATTAAGGCTCAATAAGAACATGTTGACCTTAATTTTCTTGGTATTAAGGTGCGGAGCATACCAAAGAAACTCCATAAAACAAACCTCATACTTGGGCACCGTACGACTGCCCTGTCGCAAGGCGTTGAACTCATTGAGTTGTCTCTCAATGAATTCCTCTTATAGGTACCTCTCTCGGAACCATTCCTCAAACAGTTCCCATGAAATTTCCTTGACGAACATGTTCAATTGTCATAGGAGAGTCTTCCACCATAGAAGAGCGCTCCCCTTCAGTTTAATACCGCCATGTGGACCTTCATATTGGAGGTATAGTCATGAAGTGAAAAACACATTTCCATATTTTCCAACCATTCCTTTGTGGCTGCGCCATTTGGGGCACCAAGGAACTCGAGAAATTTGACCTTCTTGAGTTTGCGGTCAATGCTACCAATACCAACTGGAGCAAGCGGTGGAACCTCAGGGGGTGTCGATGCCCTGGCCTTATCTCTATCCAAACGGATAATCAGTGTCTCAAACATCTTCTGAAATGACCTCATCATCCCAACCACATCAACCACCGCTATATGTTCCTTCCCGAAAACCTGTTCATCAACCTGGGGGTTAGACCCCTCAGGTGTGGATGTTACTCGAGGCGTTGCACCTCCTCCCCAAGAGCCCCTTTGTCTTTCTCTGTGGCATCCTATAACCATGATTACTTGAACGAATTCAAATAAAATTAATTAGGAACATTATAATCAAAAATCAAATCAACGAAACCTGTAGTGATCCCAAGTCGCGGGTCAACCCCAATCGTTACGACTACAAGCGAAGCAGAAAGTGTAATTTTTTTTTTTTTAGGCAGAAAGGCAATGATGAAAAAATTTAAACCACACAACCTGACGATGAACACCATGCACGTAGATCAATAAACAGACAACAATGCCTCAACACACTAGCACATCAATCAACTGGCCGAAACATGAGAAAATCAAAGACAAATAGAAACAACTACTCGACCGACAAAACCATGACAACTCCTACAAGCTAATGGAAAACATCCACAATATCGACACAATGACCTCGACGACCAGTAACTAGGTACCTCTATCACGCAAAAACCAAATGCATGAAGGCATTACAACCCAAGCACCAACAACAACTACAACAAACAAACACCCACAATGGGAAGCACAGACTCGGGCCAAGTTATCATTCACCTCTATCCATTATGGCACACAATGATCCCCTCATGAGGAATCATGCCCTTACCAGGTGATAAGCGTGACAATAACCCTGGTTCCACATAACCTATCTAGACCAAAGACTGAAGAAAAATCCAACAAGCTAGGAGACCGAAATAACTAACAAGAAGACTACACCCACGCCCCCAAGAAATAGGTCGATAAGATGTAATATGACATCACTAAAATCAAATTGTGCAAGCTATTAAATGACTTTTCCATCCAACCATAACCCATTATTTGTTCAACATGATGTCTAAGTGTGAAGGAGTGAACTATTAGAAATGTTATCATTATCATAAATGTGTCCCAACTGTGACCAAGAATGTGAACTATTAACATGATGACTATTATCACAAAGTTATCATAAAGGTGAACTAATATGCACTTAACAAAATAAAATATGCTTGTCAACAAATAAATGTTGTCCATTAACATTAACAATTTTCTGTCTATATAAACTTTACATTATGCTTGTCAGCAAATATACATTGTCCCTTCATATACACTGTCCATTACGTTGGTCCACAAAGGTGAACCATTATGCTTGTCTAAAAATAAACTGTCTAAATATAAACATAAATATACACTGTCTAAATATGAAAGTTAGCTATTACACTTGTCTAAATATACAATACACATATGCTTGTCAACAAGTACACACTGTTCATTAATATACATTGTCTGAAGATTCAAATCGCAATCACAATAGGTAAAAAAAACGTTGTCCTACAATTGTTAAATTCATTGTCTGATCCCAAGTTTAATGAGTATGCAATTGTAGTCTAATAAATAAAATATCATTGTGCAATTAACAAGGGATCCTTTACTAGGGAACAAAAATTAAACTAGATTGTTGTGTGAAAACTTGGCAAAAATGTTGTGAGAAACGCCAAGAAAAGCGTGGAATGAAGGTTGGGTAAGATGGGGGATCATTGTGCCTATCACCTGGTGATGGCATGATTCCTGATGAGGGGATCATTGTGCGCCCCAAGGGATAGAGGAAAATGATAACTTGGCTAGAGTCTGTGCTTCCCATTGTGGGTGTTTGTTCATTGTAGTTGTTGTTGGTGCTTGGGTTGTAACGCCTTCATGTGTTTGGTTTGCATGCCATAGAGGTACCTAGTTACTAGTTGCTGAGGCCGTTGTGTCAGGATTGTGGATGTTTTCCCTTAGCTTGTAGGCATTGTTGTGATTGTTTCGGGTGGGTATTCGTTTCTATTTGTCTTTGATTTTCACATGTTTCAACCAGTTTCTCGATGTGCTACTGTGTTGAGTCATTGTTGTCTATTTCCTGATCTGCATGTGTGGTGTTCATCATCTGGTTGTGTGGATTAAATGTTGTTGTCGTTGCCTTCATGCCTAAAAATGAAAAAGAAAATTGCACTTTTTTCTTTGCTTGTAGTCGTAACAATTGGGGTCGTTACATTTACTCTTTTGACATATAGCTTGAGTTTTTCTTTCTTGATCTTATATCTTGAAATGAATTGATTTTTAACCAATTTAGAATAAATAGTTATAATCAAGTGTTCAATGTGAATCTCCAATACTAGGATCATCGATTGAATTAGTGCTTCATACTCTACTTCATTGTTGGTACATGGAAATTCCAATATGATAGCATGTGGATATATGACTTTATCGAGACTTTTGAGTACAATTCCAACCTCACTCCCTGATTTTGAGCATGTTCCATCAAATGACATTCTCCAGTATCTAGTGAAATAATATCTTCTTGTTTCAAACTTTCTGACTACTCCAAATAAAGTATAACATAATTTCCAATATCTTCATTTATATAATCCTGCATCATTTCATTATCTTTCTTTTTGACTGAAAATTGTTTTCTGGGATCACAAGGAAATTTCAACATTGCCCCATCTTTGTTTGGTAGCATTGTGTAACTACCATCACTCATTATGTAACATCGGTCATTGAAGACAAATATATTCCAAGGACTACTCCATATGATGGGGGAAGATCTACCACTATTATAGTGAAAATGGTGATAATACGTGGGGCAACAATAATCCAAGCATAGAAGTTCTTTATTTCTCCATATCATATTACCTTTCTGGAATCTATTCCATAAATGCTTTCACCTATTTCATAATATATGGTACAACTCATACTGAGTGCTTACATCACCGCCAGGGGCACAATATTATTCATCACTTTGAAATCTATCAAAAAATTATGGATTACAACATCATGGTTTTCAATTGAGATATAAAAGGGTGAAACTTTGCCTCTCAACTTGACACCTGATATGGTCTGATTCTGCGTTGGATTTGCAATAACATCTTCCATTATTCCACCTGACTCATCCAATAGTTTGAGAATGTTGTTCCTTTGCTATGGAATTTTTACAACTTTTGTGAAGCGTAAAGTATTCTCAATTTACTAAGATCACCGAACACATTATACATCATCTTAGGGGTATTTAACATTATATTTTGTTCACTTGATTTATTCTTCTCTTTTTATTTTTATTTTTCTTTTTCTATATTTTCCTTTTGTTTAGATTTATTTCATTGTCCTTGTGTTTGGACAACATTGTCTTGTGAGATATTATTTTACTCATCTTCTTAAAATATGTACATGGATGTATCGCATCCATCCATATATACATATTCAATAATTTCTTCTTGATTATAGTTGGCCTCTTGTTCAATAGTTTTTCATCATAATCTTCTTTGAGTATTATTGCATTGGCCCTTGCGATTCTAGGTCTATGTTGTTCATTAGTATCATCGATTCTTGTCCTCTATTCATGAGAAATATTTCTTCTTTGTTTTAGAACATGAATCCCTGAATCAAGAATGAATTTATCATTTCTTCTCAATCTAATTATTTCATTCTGGATCTTCCTAATAGTTCTTTTCATTTGGGAAATCTCCATCTTTTGCTTTCTCTCTTGTGCTGCAACATGGTCAATTTTTACATTTGGTATGGTCCCTTTGAAAAATTCTCCTTCGGATCCCTAACTTCCGAGATGGTTTGTTTGTTTATCCTCATTCTTCTTTGAGCTTGATTGCCCCTAATAAGAAATGGATAAATCATCTATTTGTCTTCATACTTTTCCAATAATAATATCAGGGTCAACTCTTGTTTCAAACATAATTTCTTCCATCTCTGTGGATTTACCCATTGCTTCATCTATGTTTTCAATTTGAGAGGATATAATAGAAAAATTTACATTAGAAGGAATGCCATTATTAATACAGCCGATTAATACTAAGTCATTTTGCCTTTTTTCTTCTGGTATTTTGTTCAATGTTTTATTGAATCTCAAATTAAAATCTTGAATTCTTTCATTTTTTCACAGACAAATTTGAGTAAAGTCTATGAGAAGAGTATGGTAATAAATTGGTGGAGAAAAAATATTCAAAAACATCATTTCAATATCTTCAAATGACCCAATCAATATTGCAGGAAGTGACATATACCATTCATAAGCTTGATCAACGAATGTTTGGAGAAATAATCTTACCATCACATCATCATCTTCGATAAGATGGAAATAAAAAACATCCAAGAATAAATATACATTTATTTTTGTATCAATCTCTCCATAACATTAGAATGTATTCAATGTCCCCTTTGGAAGGATAAGGAGTTCATGTTGTTCTCCCCAGAGGTTTAGAGGAGAATCTCTTACCCTTCTCCTCATTATATACCTTTGTTTGTATTTTTCTTCTCATCTTTCTTCTTGTCTTTCTTCGTGACTTTCTTCTCATATTTATTCCCTATCACCCATTCTTCGATATCTCTTATTTTATTAAAAAATACATTATTCAACTTGCATTTGCTTACTTATACTTCTGGTCAATGGAATTTTATATTTTTTGAACTTCACTTTCTATTTTGTGCTTGAGCTCTTCGAATTTGTATTTCGCCTATTATTTATCTTCTGAGGATTTCTTGTTCTTCTTCTTGAACAAGAGTATGATGATATCTCTCTAAATCATCTCGAATTTGGGATATTTTTATTGTAATATTATATAATTGATGAAGAAGACTTCTTTGGTTTCCCAATCCAATTTCAAGTTGCGGCTGAATAGGTTGAGGAAAAATCATGAAAAATTATAGTCTAAAACCAATATTTAAAAATTCCTCCCAAATGGAGTCACCAATAACGTTGACATTTGAATATGTCAAGACCGAAATGGGAACCTGGTGAGGATATAAATCCTCCTGTTCTTATCGGATAAATTGATAAGTGCGGACACAAACATATCTCCCTAGTTTCGCCCCGAAACTAGAACAAAACAAGACAAAATGTAAAACTTCCCCTAAGTTTTAATCATCAACAATACAAACTAACAAGAGATAAATGACATACATTTTAAATGACGTTTGTCTTCTCTCCTTATCAAGACTTATGGGATTTTTAACCTATAAAAAAACACAAGACAACGAAGTGAAAGAAACAACGTATACTGAAGAAAACCTATGTATGTGATCAAAGAGTCATACAATAAAATAAGAACAATTTTATGGGAAAGAAATATTTTGTTGTATTATAAATATGAAAAGGAGAATACAACCAATGCCTTGATGTTGTAAGGTATCTTCCAACATTTCCTCTCTTCCCACACACTTCTTTCTCCACTGATTCTAAGACCAACAATCTATCTTGACAAAGCAAATCCCAAAGCTACAAAAATTATTCAATCTCACACCAAAATATAGCCAACTAGCTTTTCCCATGAGAATTCTTCTCCTTTTATAAGTTGAAAAGGATAGGGTGAGGATGTTAGGATTATCCCATGAGATGAGGGATGCAACTAAGATCCAAACCAATCGGAGGCTACCTCGCCCTCGAAGCTTCTATTCTAGAACTTTCGAGAAATTCCTCTTTTTTCCTTCGTACGAAAATCACGCACCCTTAACACTAAGAAAACTACGGCGACGTCGTAGGAAACTGTGGTGCAACCTGTGATGATCCTAGATCATCACACCCTTAACACTAAGCAATTTGTGACGATCCATTTTTATAATGTTTTTGATAAAGGAAAAGTATAATTTCATGTCTCTGGGAAAACGTATCTTCATTCTTCTTCAAGGATTAAGGCCATTGATCCTTCTAAATATAAAGGATAGGTTTACATCATTAACAGTCATAGGGGTGATGAAAATAATGTGTAACACCTGTGTTTTTAAAGAGGTGGTACACCTCTTTGGCTTATGATTTTCTATGAATGTATTATATAAACAATAATATGGGATTCTATCAAATGAATAAATCTTACTCTTTATGGCTCAACAAAATTTAAAACACTGAAAAATAAAAGATATATAGATAGATAATTCTTGAGAAATGGACTAGGAACCTAAAACACCACATAATATAGAAAGTAATAGAATTCTCACATCCATCACAGTTTAATAAAAATTCTGATCACATTCAAATAAAAGAAAAGGTTAAATGGAACAAGATGACTTTGAAAGAGTACTAGTTATCAAGGTCAAAAGAATATTTTGATATATAAACTTCAAATATTCTATAGTCAAAACTCATAGTAATAAAATAAAATCAAAACCGAGCCCGATTTAGTTCTCTGGGATTTCTAAAAATATATAATGTTTGTTACAATGCTTGAAATTTAAAGGCGTTTGTCCATAAATGGTATAGTATTGGGGCTCCCTTGGACCATAAAATAATATTTACAAGAAATATGATGAAGAGAAGAACATGGAGTAGAGAACAAGCAACATGATCTTGAAAGAAGAAAATAAGGAAGTTATCAGAATTCGGTTACACTTTTCCAATGAATGAATAAATATAACTGTATGAAATATGATAATGAAGAAGGTATGTAATAAATATGGATTTATTGTGATGGAATATCTCTCCTTTTCATTTTCTTGTTGATGTGCATTTAATATCTTTTCTTGTTGCGGTTATGTGGCCGTTTGTAGCCTCTTCCATTGGAAATTCATCAATCTTGGTTATAGCTTTGTTTAGCCATTCTTAAATATAATCCCTTAATGAGGAAACAATTACTCCTTTCTTTACTTTGATACTTAGCAATTCACTCTCAATTTTCCTATGGTCAATAGATAAATTTTGCAATATAGTCTCAATGTCCTCATTTTTATTTGTATACTCAACAAACTAATTATCAATGTCATCATAAGTATACTCAACCATACTATCAAATTTTTCGGCCAGTGATTTCTTCAAATTTTCAACATGCTCTTCAAATTTCTCTTTGCTCATGATCATTGAATTTGAGGTTAAGTTTGGATTTGAAACCTCAATAGTGGATCACATGATATCCAAACCAATAATATTTGAGTATGCCTTACTCTTTTTATGTGATAGTTATTTTAATTGATTCAACAACCCCTTTAATGTATTGATTCTTTCAATCCAACGTGCCTTTAATTGTTTTATACGGGTGTGGGAGGGAAGATATTCATGTTTTATTATATGGTATGTCATTGCCGAGACTTTCTCTACAAACATAACGACCCCATGTCTAAATAATCCTTCATCATTCTTCAAATCGACATTCAAATATTCTTTAGTGTTTTGAATTCTAAGCCTGAGAGTAGAAAATCTTTTCTCCAAGTCCCATAAATCTAAAATGAGAGACATTATTTTCTTTATATTCTTTTCAACAAAGTGTATAGTAGCAATGATTAAGCTTGAAATTACTTTTACTCTCATATTTGATTCAAGAGCTCCTTGAAAAGGTTTTTTAGGTGGTAACATGGAGACTGGGGTAGCGAATATAGGTGGGGTCATGAGGGTTTCTTCTAATTCCTTGACTCTCTCTTTAAGTATGAAATTCTCATCTTCCATATTAACTATTGAAACGTCCAATACATTCCCTCTCATTAAAACAATTGAATATATTTTTGATGGAAAAATATTTTTAGTATCAATGGTGGACCGTGACTTTCCATTTTTTTTCTTCGAGGTTCTTTCAAAATTTGATTTCTTCGAATATTTATCAAATAAAAGATTATGTACATAAAATGTTTCTTCATCAAACAAGACTTCACCTTGAACAACTAATGCAACAAACTATTCATTTTCTTGGGCGTGTTCTTCATCATATGGAAATTGGATATTTTCAATATCCACATCTAAGTCCATGTTATCAAGAAAAATATAATCTTCATGTATATTGTATTCTTCTCCCTCTTGTTGAGAATTGACCCTTTTCCTTTTCACTTGTAATTTCTGAGGGTTTTCTAGACTTCCTTGAGGGGGATTTGTTTCTCCATCATCACCTAAATTTTTACTTGGGGTTTTCCTTTGTTGGGACATTGTAGACCAAGGATTTAATTTTGGAAAAAGGCTTCTCTGAGAAACAATGGGTGACTGAGCATTTATTTTACTTGANCCTTGAGGGGGATTTGTTTCTCCATCATCACCTAAATTTTTACTTGGGGTTTTCCTTTGTTGGGACATTGTAGACCAAGGATTTAATTTTGGAAAAAGGCTTCTCTGAGAAACAATGGGTGACTGAGCATTTATTTTACTTGATTTTTTCCCTCTTTTCTTATGACCTTCAATAGTGCTCACAATGGTTTATGTGTCACCAAAATGTTTATTAACATATTGAACATGGGGGTCATGACTATCACCCTCTTCTTCTCCAAATATGAGTGTATTGATCATTGTGGGGCTGAGTCCAACTACTACCAGGTCATTATAAAAAAAATTGTTAGGGTAAAACCCTCTGATCTCTTCAACAAACTTCAAATTAAACTGGTCAAATTAAGAGGCATATTCATCATTTTTTGGAATTTCTCTCACGAGAATTTCACCAACTTTCCAAGGAAAAGGAATGAACAATTTTTTCCTTCTTTCATAAAAATCATGAAACCATAAACTATACTGCCTCACCACCTCTATGATAAACAAATTGTATGGAACATAGTAAGGGAGGTATATAATATTTTCATGAGAATAGAAAATCCTAATGATGTTGTAGTTATCCATTTTCTCCAGAATTCCCTTTTTATCCAAAAAGGTTGATGCTTCCAATGGAATCTTGGAGGTATCTTCCCAAAAAAGCAATTTCTTAAATTTAGAGACAAATCATTGTAAACTTCATAAAGATAATGGATAACTTTATCCCTTGAGAGAGCACGATACCACGTAGTCGCCGGGTCAATTTTTGAATTTACACTTATTCCAACACTCATAGCTTTAAAATATGATAATGCGTGATAGAAAATACCATATAATATGCCATATAAAAGTTTTTATTGCTTCTGAAATTCATTAACTATGCGGAAATTTCATTCGATATGATCATTTCCTAGTCCAAAACAACATTCTCATGAACTGTAAAATGCCGTGGAATATTTTTTGTAGAATCCTGACCTGTAACTCTAGTAAATAACCAACCAATTTCTCGATAGGGTCCTTTAAAGAACTAACCTTGATTCTGGATAGGTCTTCTGACATTGTAGTAGGATCTTATAAATATTCCTACAAGAGCTCAATTCCATTATTTTTTCCTCTAAGAAAATTTATGGCATCTTCTCCTTTGTATGTTAAGTTCGGATTTGGTAGCTTTAACATTTTCATGAAGACTGAAGGTGCCAATGAAACATGGGAGGCACTTTGTAGAGGAATTGTTTTCTTGTTATGAACAAATTTGTCAATGCACCAGGTGAGAATATTGTTTCATTCAAAAACCTTATGGAAAAAACCATCAAGAGATATTCCTAATGTCCAAACCTTATTATTATCTCTATCTGGTAATGTTGAATAATACCAATATTCCCTTAACTAGTCGTAATTTTGATACTCTCTAGTGAATAAATTAAAGGTATCCCCGCAAAAATTATTTCTTCTTTCAACCATGTTCAAGAGGTTGACGAAATTATTCATAATGCCACTCAAAAAAGTGAAATAATATTTTAGGTTAGGTCCTTGATTATAACATTAACTTGAAATAAATGAGATTTTCATCAATATAAACATCATTAATAACATCCTTTTCAGAATTTAATTTAGTAGTTGAGTTCATAGAATTAGCATTTAATATGACTTGAGAATTGTGAAGAGGGGGGACACATCACAACATGGTGGCAGGGTGGGAAATTTCAAATGAGAATGCAAGTCTATAAGTTTGTCGTGATAAAAAAATGGCTAAGTATGGATACTTGTGAGATGGACTTGTGAGGATGAGAGATAAAAATAAATGAAAATATGATTCCATGAGTCCATGAAATGAAAAATAAACTAAGTGTTGGGAAGAGGTCAAGAGAGAAAAGTTATATGCTGTGATTCCATGAGTCTGCCAACCCGCGAATGAAAATAAGCTAAGTATGGAAAAGGAGTAAGTCATGGAGGTAAGAGATGGAAATGAAAATTAAGGGAGGAAAACATACTTAGGGAAAATAGAGGTGTGGAATAATTAAGAATTTTTTTTTTACAAGTTTCAACAAGTACTTATATAAACATGGCCATGACCTAGACTATGAACTAGGCCTAGACTTCCCTAGCTCCCTCTAAGCCTAAGAATAATCTATAGTGTACCCTTAAACCCCTCCACAACCAAAACCTAAGTGCAGTATGCCTATACCTCTTGTTTAATAATGATATTCCTTGTATATGACCATTCACCTATGATTTCATAATGATTTTACATGGTTTAGTGATGATTATGGTATGTTGATTCTACTTTTTGATTTGAATATAAGCATAATATTTTAGTGGACTCGATATTCTTTATTGGCACTCAATATTTGACATGCATTAGATTATATATGACATAACACTTATCTATATTTACTCTCACAAACCCTCTCAATACCCCATGCCTCCCTCCCTCTCCACCCCTCCCTCAAACTATCTCTCCTCTCTCTCTCCTACATCCACCATATCTCTCCCACCTATCTCTCTCTCTACCCCCCTGTTGGTCTTCCTCTCCCACCACCTCCCACTCTCAAACAATCCATATCTACCCCCTTCTCTATTTACCTCCTACATATAACCCCCACTCCCTCTCTCCTTGTATTCCCCTCCCTCTCTCTCCCCCACTCTCCCCACCTTGCTCTCTTTTTTTCTATATAACCCCCCTTCCCTCTCTCTCCACCCTTCTTATAACTCTCTAAATGCCCTCTCTATATCCCTATCCGTCACTCTTACACACTCTCTTTTTCTTCCCCTCTCCCCTTCTCACACTCTCTCTCTTCCTCTCTCCACACCCCCCTCCCTACATCACAAGGAAATAAATGGCCATGACCTAGACACATCAATACTTATACCTAGAACTAGACATAACAAGACCTAGACATAGAAAGACCTAGACCATGACCTATACCTATACAATGAACATGACATAGACCATGACATAGACCTAGAGCTATACCTAGACCATGACCTAGACCATGACATAGAGCTAGAGCTAGACTTAATCCATGACCAGAGCTAGAGTTGGACAGTCAGACATTACAGAAAATGGTCAATCCCATGTCCACTCTCCCCTCAGATTTGATCCACCAATGATTGAAGGGGAAAGAACTGTAATATTTTTAACTCGACAACAAGGAGGTCAAGAGTTCCATAATAGGAGTTCATCGTCACTACCTAGATTTAGCTTTGTGCAGTGAAAAACTCCTAAACACATTCAGGTTGATGAAAGTGGTCTAGCATCACTTGAGGGTAAGTTACTTCACTGTACTATTCATTTTCATTCTTATAAAATCATTAAAGAATATTTTGAACCAAAATCCAATGCTGCTAAATGTCAATTATTTTTGGCTTTGTTAAAATCTAGAAGTTTGACTGTTGTTAGGATAATTTTAGGCATTAAAATGGTCAAAATTTTAGAAGAAAGTCATCGTATTGTTAGAAACCTTGTAGATGTTTTTCAAATAATTGGTAAGATATATCATTCTAAAGGCCGCAATGCATCCCAATGTGTCTTGTCACAATCAATTGTTAGAAATATCACAAGAAAACATTGTTTGCTACAACAAACTTCTCATTTCATTTCATGAAATGTTAAAAACCTTAGAAAGTATTCTCATATAAAGGACAACCTTGATACAAGTGTCCCAATATATTTGTGGGCATTCACTGGTAGGATACCTTGTTCTGACATAAAGTTAATTGGATAAATTAAGGGACTAGTACAAGATTTATGGCATGAGAACGCTAGGTCTTCTTCCAACCAATAATATGTAATAAAATTGAGAAGGGGATCTAGGGATCGTGAAACCGATATTAAACTCTTTCTTGAAATTACACAGATAAAATGGTATGGGAGATTCAGAACAATACATAATGCACTTAACTTGGGAGAATGATCTTTCCAAAAATGAAAGCTTTTGGATGTTCGAATAAACAAAACTCGTAACACATGTTGTTGTAGATATCACATTGAGTATGATTATTATTATGACACACACACACATGTATTTTTCATGTTTTTAATAAAACCCTTTTGCAGGAACGCTCAGTTATATTGTCGTCGTCATTTAGGGAATTTATTCACAACATCTTGTGTACAAGTCCATAGGTTTGTACATTTGATAAAAAAAATTGCGTATATGGGACATTCCCTAAGTGTGGTGGAATGACATTACTGAGAAATTCCATCCATGTAAGTGATGAGTATGATTTGGGGAGGAAGGAGATTGCCTTGCAAATCTTTAAATATGTCACATATGATATTGATGGAGGACAAGAAAGAAAAAATATGAAATTGGTGACTTCCCAGGTCCGAGTATGTAAGTTCATGAAGAACTTCGTCGAAAATATACAATTGGTGACTTCCCTTTCCTTTCCTTCTGCATGCATTTCCATGGCATGCCTTGCATTGCCTTTCTTTCCCATTCCATGCATTGCCATGCCTTGACTTGCCATTCCTTTCCATTCCTTTCCTTTCTTTTTCATGCCATGCCTTTCGTTTCCTTACCATGCCATGCCATGTCTTTTTAGTAACCTTCCTTTCCATGTCTAGCCTAACAAGGTGTTAAATTGTCAACCATATGTAATAAGCACTGACCAAAACCTTAGTGTCAGAGATCCTCCAAAAAATGATTTTGTGGTCAATAGAATGACAATAGAGGGGAACCACTAGCTGAAAATCAATGCTCTAGATCTAATGCAACTGACAATTCATCCATCTGATTCCCGATTTGAGCTTTATCATGAGTTGCAACTTTCCTACTCAAGCCATTCAAGGACATGTTGTCAATTTGGTCCATGGGCATAAAATCCAAACTGAGTAGAATAGCGAAGTTATACAAGTTCCCACATGCGTGTTTCGCCAAGGCCCATGTGAACACACTTCCCACAATCGCTCGACACATTTTTCTTGAAAATAGACCTCTTGTTCTGAAATTACACTATGCCTCATTTAGAAAAACCATAGTGTTGGAGATCCTCCAAAATGTTTTTTGCGATCAACGAAATGACAATGGAGGGGCCCCACTAGCTGAAACCTCGTGTTTCAGATCCAATAAAATTGATGGTTCATCCATCTGAATCACATTTTGAGTTTCATCGCAAGTTAAAACTCACCTCCTCAATCCGTTTAGGGACATGTCACCAATTTGGTCTAGGGGAATAAAATCCAAACCAAGAAACATAATGGAGTTATATAAACTCACACAAGTCTGTTTGGATAAGGCCGACTTAACTACACTACCCACAATCGCTCGACACTTTTCTCTTGAAAATCAACCTCTTGTTCATAAATTTCACTATGCCTCATTAAGAAAAATCCTACTGTCATACATGCTCTAAAAAATGGTTTTGTAGTCAACAAAATGACAATGGAGGGGCCCCACTAGTTGAAAATCGGTGCTCCAGATCCAATGCAACTCACATTTCCTCCATACAAGTCTTGGTTTGAGTTTCATCATGATTTTAAAATCACCTCCTCATGCCATTCAGGGACATGTCATCAATTTGGTCCAAGGGCGTAAAATCCAAACCGAGTAGCATAAGAAAGTTTAGCTCATGCAAATATATTTAGCCAAGGCCCACGTAATCATGCTACCGAAAATCTCCCTACACAATGTTATTGAAAATAAACCTTTTGTTCATAAATTGAATTATGCCTCATTGAACAAAACCCTAGTTCCATCGATCCTCCAACAAGTATTTTTATGGTCAATGGAATGATAGTGGAGGGGACCCACTAGGTGAAACCCAATCCCCCATATCCAATGAAACTGACGGTTCATCCATCTTAGTCTTGGTTGGAGTTTTATCGTGAGTTGAAACTCCCATCATCAAGCCATTTAGGGACATGTTGGTATGGAAATGCAAGGAGAGGCAAAGCAAGGCAAGACAAAGCAACAAAAGGAAGGGAAGTACAAGGAAAGACATGACAAGGCTAAGAAAAGATATACATGGAAAGGCAATGCAAGGTCTAGGTCTAGGTATAGGTCTAGGTAAATCCTATTAATTATGATAATCCATGTTTCTGAACTATGAATATACCTTATATATATAAACAATGAGAGCTTACGTTATGACATTGAAATTATCATGCAAGTATTTTTATCTACAATAGATAGGGTAACAACTTGTAGAATTACATGCTTAATGAATCCTTTGATTGTAATATGTATGTATTAAAAATTTTCATTTAGTACATGCATTGATTTTTTTAGGAAAGAAAATGGGTACGATACATGAATGCAAGGAAATCCATGTCATTGCAAGGCATGAAAGGAAATGAAATACAAGGCAAGGCATGACAAGGAAAGGAAAGACATTGAAAAGAAAGGCATGACATGGAAAGGAAAGGAAATGCAAGGCATGGAATCACATGGAATCGCAAGGCAAGGAAATGCAAGGCATTGCATGGAAATGTATGCAAAGGAAAGGCATGGCATGGCATGGAATGGAAATGAAAGGCAAGGAAAGGAATGACATAGCATGGCATGGCATGACAAGGAAAGGCAATGCATGGCATGACAATGCAATGAATGGCATGTCATGGATCAATAAGGCCTTGAAGTTCCATGCCATACCATGCCTTTCCTTGAATCAAATGGTATGGAAATTAAAGGCATCGCATGAAATGGTATGGAAAGGAAAGGCATGGCATGCAATGAATCAATAATTCCTTGAGGTTCCATACCATTCCTTTCCTTGCCAAGCCATGCCTTACGTTTCCATACCATGCCTTTCCTTTCCTTTCCATGTCATTCCAAGCCATGGCATGGTATGGAAAGGAAAGGCATGTCATTTCATGGTATGTAAAGGAAAGGAATGGAATGGAATGGATCAATAAGGCCTTGAAGTGCCATGTGATGCCTTGCCTCACCTTTCCTTTCCATGCATTTCCATGCCATGCCTTGACTTTCCTTGCCTTGCATGCTATGGCATGTCTTGGCTTGTAAAGGCATGTCATGGAAAGGAAAGACATTACATGGCAAGGAAAGGAAAGGCATGCCATGACATGGCTTGGAAAGGCATGGAATGGCATGTCATCGGAAGGAAAGGAAAGACAAGGCATGCCATGGAACTACATGGTAAGGCATGTCATGCCAAGGCAAGGAACGACATGGAATGGCTTGTCAAGGAAAGGCATGACAATTTAAGTCAAGGAATGGCATGGCAAGGAATGACATGACATGGCATACAATGATATGGATTGGCGAGGCATGTCATGGAAAGGCAAGACAATGGGAAGGAAAGGAATGGAAATGACATGGCTTGGAAAGGAATCTCATGGCAAGGAGACACATGCCATGGTATTGCTTGGTAAGGCATGGCATGGAAAGGAAAGGAAAGACAAGGCATGGAATGGCAAGGGATGGCATAGAAAGGCATGTTGTGGTAAGGAAAGGAATGACATGGCATGGAAAGGAATGGCATGGCATGGCATGGGAAGGAAAGGACTGACATGGCATGGAATTACATGCAATGGTATGGCTTGGCAAGTCATGTCATGGAAAGGAAAGGTGTGGCATATCAAGGATTGGCATGGAAAGGAAAGGAACTCCATCGCATGGCATGTCATGGCAAGGAAATGAAAGATAATGCATATCATGGAATGACATCGTAAGGCATGACATGATAACGGAAGGCATGGTATGACATGTAAAGGAAAGGAATGGCATGAAATGGAAAGGCAAGGTATAGCATGGAATGGCATGGAAAGGCATGGCAATGCATTTCAAGGTAAGGCATGACATGGAAAGGAAATACATGGTAAGGCATGATAAGGTACTAAATAATTTGTTTATCAAAGTGGTGATGTTGGATGTTATCGTGGATTCTTCTTGAATAAATCTTGTCTTGAAACCCTCAATTCCATGGTTAGATTAGGAATTACCCTCAATTTATAGCCTTGTTAGCTTGACTTGTAGTGTTTAATTGTCATATTTCACCCTTACAATACACCTTGACACCTTTTATTTCATTTCTATAATAATTTTCCACCCTTTAGGGCTTGATGTCTTGAATATTCTAGGGGTGTTATGTGCCATATTCCATTTCAACAAGCATTTTTTTATCTAAACCCTAGTTTAGGCTTGCATTTTCATACCTCGTTAATTACATAATTACTTGTTTTAAGGGTTGTTATATTTTTCATGTTGTAACTTGTCATATTGTTGAAGTTAAACATATTTATCACAAGTTTTATAATAGATATAATTTCCTTGTTTATTTGGGGTGTTTGGGACTTCCCATTGTCTTGTTTTAAATTAGTTAATATCATTTATTGGATTGCAAAGGTATGGAAATGGCGTGGCACATAAATGGCATGCCATGACATGGCTTGGAAAGGAATGTCATGGAAAGGTAAGGCATGTCATGGAAAGGAAAGGCATACCATGTAAAGGCAAGGCATGCCATGGAATGGCTTGGAAGGAAATGGCATGTCATGGCATGGCATGGCATGGCATGGCATGGCATGGCATGTCATGGAAAGGAAAGGAAAGACAAGGCATTCCATGGCATGGCTTGGAAAGGCATTCCATGGCATGGCTTGGCAGGGAAAGGCATGTCATGGAAAGGAAAGGCATGTCATGGCAAGGAAATGCATGGCATGGCTTAGCAAGGCATGACATGGCATGGCTTGGAAAGGCATGGCATGACATGTCATGGAAAGGCAAGGCAAGAGAAGGGGTGCCATGAAAATTATTGACAAGGCATCTAATGGAAACAAAGGGCATGTCATGGAAAGGAAAGGCATGAAATGGGAAGGTAAGGAATGACATGGCATGGCTTGGAAAGGAATGGCATGGCATGAAATGACATGGAATTCCATGGCAAGGAAAGCAAAGACAAGGCATGCCATGACATGTCTTGGAAAGGCATGACATGACAATGTAAGGCATGGAATGGAAAGGAAAGACATGGCATGGAAAGGCATGACAAGGTAAGGCATGGTATCGCAAGGCAAGACATCCAATGGAATGGCATGGAAATTCATGGCATGGCAAGGCATGGAAAGGCATGGAATGGATTAGAAAGGTAAGGCACGACATGGCATGACATGGAATGGAAACTCAAGGAAAGGAAAGACATGCAAATTTTTTCACCTAGAATTAAAAGTTCATAAACACTTTATTGGATGGAAAGGAACTTTTTGATATAAATATAAGTCATATTTCCCTAGAAAAAATGTGTTTTATTTCTTAGAATGAGAAAGGTTTATTTTTTTATTCTTATTTCATTACAATGAACATTTTGATTTGACTTTTTCCTTGCATAATGTTATGGAAATTTATATTTATTGTTGTATAGGTTAAATGGGAAGCTACATGACAAGACATGCAAGGAGGGATTAGTCTATTTTAGATCATAGTGGTGTTCTAGGGATTTGCAAATGCAAAAACCTATATTTTGGCCCTACAAGGTTATAACTTTTATCTTTACTTATCTTAGTGATTCATTGCTTAGTATTTGTTGGGTTTAGTTAGAGTGATATAGACATCTGATATGTATACCGTTGGACCTATTTATGTGTTGCAGGATATTATTTTTATTGTTATATGTTTATGATGATCATAGTTATGTGATTGGTTTAAAAATGAAAATTTAAATGTGTAACTTTGAAGCTTCATACACTACTTGTATGTATGGTATTTATTTCCTTTAGTATTATTGTCAACACCATTTAGGTAAGTCACATTTCTTTGCTCAAAATTTCTTTAGTGTTTACTACTAATTAAATGTTTTGTTAAATTTTACTAGTTTTGGGGTCTTTAAGTGAAATAACCAATACAATATAAAGAAAATTAATATATTTATGGCTCATGAACTTGAGTTTATTTTTCATTAAAAAAAAAACATTTTTAAAAGATCATGAATTGTCACTACCGACTGTAAAGTTTGAAAATGAATGTATTTATGATTCATGGAATTGAGCTTATAAGTTTGTTCGCTTACAAGTTTGTAAATTATTTTTATCAAGTTAATATATATATCTATATCTATATCTATATCTATATATATATGATGGTGATGATGATATTTTAGTAATTTTGAGGCATCCTCTTTTGTATATGATAATTTCCTTGAAAATAGTACTTTAAGGTAGAATCAAGTGTCATCCATCAAATTTTAGTTCTTTGGTGTGTTTTACATCAACAATCTACATCCAACAAGTGCACCCAAGTGTGTCCAGTGCATTGGTAATTAGTTTAACTTTACCAATGTTGGAGGAAATGTATGCCCTACCCATAAATTTATGTAATGAGAACCATTCATTGCTCATGGATTTAACACTTAGAAATATTTTCCACCATAAGAGTTTTGTTAATCCATGTCACAAGTATTTATAATCAATTTACAAAAATATAATGCATTCATACACATAAAATTCATACGCTCATCAACATAAAATGCAGAAACAATGAAATGAACATAAAAGTAGTGCCATGATATATATATATTCAACATCGTATAAATTATACATTTTTTACAAATAGACAATAATTCTTGCTTTGAAATACCCAAGTCTCTGAATTGGGTTCTATCCAATCTAGTGGTGTAGTACTCAAACATTCTTTCTCTATACTCTGAAATAGAAGTCAATTCCCCTTGGGCACTTGCAATGGACATCACAATGACACCCAAAGAAGTATCCAAGGAAACTCTTCTTGGTTCTCTGGTGCCCCTTAATTGATCTACAAGTGTTCTTAATGTATCCAACCGCTCATCAATTTTGATGTTTAGATTGGGTGGTTGTGGTGGGTTGGGATTTTCTCTCCTTTGTTTGTTGGTGGGCGGTTTACATTGTCATTGGGTTCCATTTTGTAATATAAACTACATTTTAATAAGGAAAATTAATAAGTGGAATTATGACTAAGATATTACAAAAAATGATGTTATTTTATCCCAACAAAATCATTAACACATTTGTTTTTAAAACAAAGAAAAATTGTGTTATCTTTACAATGCACTTGAAAAARAACTATACAAGATTGGAGAATTGTTGAGAGATTTACATTCAAGTATTAATTAGGTGTATTAATATGTGCAGTGAACCTTTCTAATAATTTTTCAGTTCCATTGGGATTTACATCCATAACCTATGAATAATGTTTTTTTTTTTAGCAAAACCAAGAAAGGAAGCGACAAAAAATCAACCATACCTTTCTTGTGATGGACATGGTGGAAAGATCCTGGGATTTACTCCTTTACCTGGTGTATGGATTTTCTTGATAAATGAAGGAATTCTAGAGTCACAATGTGAAAATGAGCACAAAACACGCCTGCATTCCTTAAAAAAAGGGAACAACATAAACGTGTGGGTGTTCTTGTTAAGAATGCACACATAGTCCTATTAGGAATTCACACACGTTCCTAAGAATGCGTGTGCGTTCTTTTCGACAAACCTACATGGAAATATTTCTAGAGATTCGTGCATTTCCAAACCTTTAGGACTAAGAATGTGTGTGTGTTTCTGAGAATGTGCACGTGTTGTTGCAAGTTTGTGTTCCTACTGACCCCCTTACCACTTTTTCGGCCAACAAACTTTGTGCACTCACCCTATGGTGTTGTTCACACTATTAATGTGAGGAGCTAGTTGATTTCAAAGTGATTGGTATGTCATATGTTATCAAGGGATAATATATATATATATACATATATATATATATATATATATATATATATATATTCGAATTGAGAATATCCTATCGAGGAATGGATGACATGACTATAGTTATCTTAAAGGACATGTACATAGATATCCCAATGTTTGTTGCGGTTGTAATAGATATAGAGGGCATGCACAAGGATACATGATTGGTTGCTTCAGTATTTACATTCATTTGAGGATAAAAATAAGTGGAGAAACATAGTTGGCATCCCAATAAATGTCACATTGTTTTCCGAAATGTTTTGAGAAATTAATAGTTGTGATCAAAGACAATGTTAAGTGGAAATCCAAAGTGATAGAAAATGTAATAGGTATGTGGAGATACATGGGAAAAATGATATATGCTAATTGTTTAGTAAAATGATGGTGTTTAGGAATGATTTCCTCTATTCAGATAAGTTACACATCTATGGAATGTTGTCCCATGAATCTATGTAATGATTTACTAAGCAATTTTCCTTTAAGACGTCAAATTTGGAGCCAATTTTGTTCTTGATGGACCTCTTCTTCCTAGCTATTTTATGATATTTTATGACTATAATTCTTGGAATGAAATATTTTTGATTATTTGGAGAGATTCCTAGATGTAAAAACCTTGAATTAATCACTGATCAAATTGTGGCATGCCTTGGAAGACTTCCTGTAGCATTTGCAAACCAAATTTTGGACTTTTCTAAACATTTTAGAGTATGGCATTTCCTTTTGTAAAGGAAAAATACAAACCTAGTCACTAGATTCCTTAAAATCATAGCCTATAGTCACTATTTTTCATTAGAACATGTGTGATCATATCTCCTAAGGGATTATTTGACCCTCCTTTGATGAATTTTAGGGTTTTAAGGGGTGAAATGAAGGATGGGTTAGGTATTAACCATAAATAATTATGCATGCCAATTAATAAATGATTTTTCGGTGCCTAATAATAAATTTTAATGATATGAAACCCTCTTTGTTACTTTCATTTGTCCCCTTTAAGGAAGGGCTACTCAAAT
>SNQJ01S0095232.1:57933-73617 GCA_010110895.2 Picea sitchensis | reverse complement strand
AATGCTCTTCGCAGTTACATTATTTCAACAAAGATAAGTTATATGAAGTATCGACCAGGAGATGCACACATATTACCAAAGTAGTGTGTTGGGTCGAATCTAAGTTGTGTGACCTGCAAAGAGTCGACGGGATGGGACCAGTAGAGAAATTTCTTGCACATATGGACGAGAGTGTGCCTGAGATCCAGAGGATTCGAGCCATGGACTCAATAGTAAAAGGAACATATGTGAACTAGTGGGAAACACACTACACAGATCTACAAGAATGGGCGTAGGTGGTAGAATGCAGCAAGGTACGGTTCCAACCCATCACTGACCTTGATTTGCTTAGCCGATACAAGGGTACTGAGGACCCCCGGGAGTATATCTATTTCTGTGAGTAACGTTGGACAACCAAGAAGGTTCCTCACACACAATGGGTCCATAGGTTTGCCCATACTATGGATATGGCACCCAGAAGTTGATACATCCAGGAGGAGATGAGAAGGCAAACAAGAAACTAGGAGAAAGTGAGCCACCAATTATGCACAACATTTATTTTCACATTGGAGATCCCTGTGCAGAGGGAGATTTTGTTAAGAACTAAATATTTAATATTCCATTGACAGCCAAGAGACACCGCGCAGAAATTTTTCTTCACATACCATAAGCCAAATGTAAAATTGAAGCAATCAAAATAATACTAGAAGGTGGATAGAGATGGCGTGCAAGAGGACGACCCTCAGGGCCTACGGATCAAGGAAACTAAGGGTGGGCACACAGTTCAGGGAAAAACCTCTAGTATCACTGTGACATACTATGCAAATCCACTAAAAATGAAAAAACATAACACCGACACAAAAGAAGTATTGAATATGGAAATAATTGGGGATTATTGGGATCATAAGACAATGATGCAAGTGGTGGACTTGATGAAAGAATGTGAGGACCCATTTCCACAAAGTTTTTCTGAAATGAATGGGATCACATGGTCCCTAGGTAAAATTAAAATTCAGTGGAATCTCGATGCTAATCCAGTCAAGAAAACACCCCATCGGTTGAATCTAGAGTATAAGGAAAAAGTGTGCAAGGAATTGGACCACATGTTGGATGTTTGTGTTATTGTCTCAGTGGAGGACTCCAAATGGATAATCCCGATGGTATTGCATCCCAAGAGACAAGAGACCTAAGAATTTGTGTAGACTTGAGGAGCCTTAATGCAACCTATGTACATAATCCTTTTCCTACGTAATTTATAGATAAAGTGTTAGAAAATATAGGTAGTGATCCGGGATCTTTTCATCGTGACTTATAAAGAATTGTATTAAATGAGCATAAATTAAAGTGCACCATTAAAGAAGGGAAAAATTAAAAATGAAGAGACATAAGCATTAGATCTGAACACAAAAACTTGATAACGGAGTTTGTCCCTGGTGGACTACGTCTCCGAGTCCTGCTCTCAAATGGGTAGGCTCTTCCATTAACTCAGCGAAAGAATTTGGCAAATACATAAATATACCTCATTCTGAAATCAAGTTGCAGAAATAATGCTCAGATCAGAAAACAGACATCGCCATTGAATTTATGGCGTCGAATTACCCAAAAATGATTGTCTCCATGCTCTGATTCGACTCTGGCACTCCTAGGCCCAAGAAGAATTCTGTCTCGATTTTCGTGCCCTCTGCAACCTGCAATGATGACTGTCCTTTGCCTCAAAATCCATGCCCACAGGTCCGTACATTATGCTCCTCCCCCCTAGCTCTGGGTGGATTGCATATTTTAATTAATAACTGTGGGTGGATGTACCAAGAGGTACCCATGGTGCATTGGTTATGGGCAGATTCGTTAAGGCTTGGGCATCGGCAGAGGTTCCGAGGTCGAATCCCACCAGACTCCATTTTGGTGTGTTGGTTGTATAAATATATATATATATATATATATATATATACATTGTAATATATCATTCCCGCTAAATTTAGCAAAGTCTAGGAGTCCTTCCAACTGCTGTTAAAATTGGCATGGTCCGCCAGATTTGGCGGACCCGCCATTTTTTTAAATTTGTAATTCGTTCACGGGTTGATATTGGACGTTTCGAGGATGCCATGTGTCACCCTATGATTAGTACACATGGCACCCATTGATTAGTCCACATTTCTTTTGACGTCAATTGCCCCGTCAATCTGTACCTAACACGTGGCGCTTCTTGGGTGGTGCCACATGGCATCGCCTGGGGGTTCCATGTGGCACTTTTCTACTGGTCCACATGGACCCCTAAAAATCCCATTGGCAGGTGACAGGTGGTAGCTTCTAGTGCTACCATGTGGCATGCTAACGTCAACAACCATCATTATGATGTCACCCTTCCATGTCAGTAGTATGAATGATGATGTGGCCCCCTGTTAACTGGTCATGTTTGACCGCAAGTTTGACCGTGAATATATTTCAAACTGTAACTCTGTTTGACGAGCCGTTTGCGCCATTAGAAATCTTGCAACGTGCTCTTCACGTCATGAAGTTTTCACTGATTTTTGGGAACTTTTAATTTTTTCCCTTTCTCTGTCTGCTGGAGTCATTCTGAGCGTTATGAGCTACCTCTGTGAGTTCTGAGTTATTCTTAGCCTTCTTTGGATCCTTTTTGGATCACACCTTCCCACTGAGAGCTTTTTGGACCACCAAAAGAGTTCATCAATCAACTGGTAAGTGAGGGGATTTCTCCCTCACTCTTTCCTTCTCGATCTGCCATGCCTTGCTGGATTGTGTACCTTTTAGGTGTACTCAAAGATAAGTAATGTCATTCCTACATGAAGTCCTCAGTCTTCGATCTAGGATGACATCTTCCTCCATCTGCTCTTTGACTGCTTGGCTGACCTATTGAACCCTCTGAATGAACTTCTGGGCTGCATATCTCTTCCTGACATTTTTCCCATACAGCAAGTCCAAGGGGATCTTAGGTAAATACCCTGGCCTTTCAATAGTGGGCTTACAAAAGTACAACACACATTCCTTTACAATAGTGGTTACAAATGTTTTCCTTCGAGGCAAATGCCATCCATGTAAATACATTACAATTCCCAAATGCCCAAGTACAAATGAAACAAAAGATTCTTCAGTTACATGCACTTCCATGTAGGAAGGAAAGCGAGGTTTACTCAAATGGTGGAGTAAGTTGTCCTGTAAACAAAACTTCTTCACCTGCAAACCTTGGAAGATCCCACATACATCTTTGAAGATTTCATCATTAGTATACCATCCATCCTTGTTGATATGAGCTAAGGGAACATTCTTCAAAATAATAGATGTAACAATAGGAGATCTAAAAATCATGTTTGTCCTTATGTCATTGGTACTGGAACTGGTCTCAAACTTGCATGGATGTTGAAGGTCAAGTAAGGCGAGCATTGGCACAATGTCGATCTTTAAAGTGTCGAAGGTCTTCTGTTGGTTTCCTTCCCACTAAAAGACCTGTCTCATCTCAAGCAATTGATTCTTATGTAATGGATCAAGAGTACTAACAACATCAGACTTATGTTGGCATTCCCCTTTTACAATCGTGAGTACAAGATTCTTGTTAGTGTTTATAACTCTTTTTACTTGGCTTGAACTAACAAGTGTTGATTTGTCGTTTATGCTATGAGATTTAATGATGTATTCCACTCCATATTTTGTAAGATAGTATTTGTTTTCCTTTCGAAAGAAGATAGCCTTCCTATCATACAGATAGGGACTCCCTAATACAATACCACTGACATCCAAAGGAACCACATCTAGATCCAGTTCATCTATCATCTTAGAAGCAATAGTAAACCTCAACCTACACTACTTAGTGACATTTAACTTTGCTTTATCAGATACGCAACCAAGATGGTAAGGTTTATGGTGAGGTCTTGTGGTTAATTCCAATTTCTTAACAAGTGTCTCTGATATTAAAATGACTTGGGAACCTAGATCAAATAATGTGTCTATATTCGTATGTTTCTATACAACTCTTATGCGGAATAGTGCACTTCTCCTTTTATCATAATCATGTGATTCATTTAAAGAACTTGAACATGCATAAAAGGAATCTTTACCTTGCATCCCAACTGCTATGATCCTTTCTTCATCACCTGAATCGGAAACAAGATCATGTTTCACTGTAGCAATGGTCTTTGGCTTCCCCTTGCCTCCAAACTGCGTTGGCCTTAACTCTGGTTGTAGTTTCCAACAATGTTCGCTATCATGACCAGTTTTCTCGCAATGGCTGCAAGATGGTTTTCCTTCTTCATTCTTTGTTGGAGTTGTCCACTTGTCCTTCCCATTTCCTTTCCCGTTGAAATAGTTTTTAGAGTGCTTGAATGGATTTTCCTCCCGTCCATTCTAACCCTTGCTTTCAAGGTGAGTGGCTTGCACAAAAACTTCGTCAAGACTGGTGGGATTAAACAATAGTAAAGTGTGACGAATATAACTGTGAAGTGTGCCAATATACTTCATTAACGTTTCATAGGAATCTAAAGGAATGTTTAGTGCAAGTGCTTTCTTCCTAAATTCCTCTGTCAAACTTTGGACTGTTTGACCTTTACTTTGCCTTAAAGTTTTCCATTCCATCATTGCTTTATGTAAATACCCTAATGGATAAAATTGCTTCCTTATCGTTGATTTAAATTTTGACCATGAGGAAAGAAGATTACCACACTTACTTATGTCCTGAAGCTTGGTCTCCCGCCATAAGAGAGCGGTGCCTTCCAACCGAAGAGAAGCTAGTTTCACTTTAGCCTCCTCTTCATCAATATGTTGGACACGACAACACTTCAATCTGTCGGATCCAATTATCTATCTTTTCAGGATTAGCATCTCCATTAAACATAGGTAAAGAAAATTTTACATCAAGCTTTACTAATAGTTTCTTAAAAGAGGCTTTATGTCTAGAATGATGAGAATGATGAGAATGCTCAGAGGAAGAAGAACTAGAAATCGAAGGTGAAGACGGAGGCTCGGGAGGATCTCCTATAGCCCCTTGGTTTACCAAAGCATCATCATATGCATGTGATTCCTTTTTCTTCCCTTTCTTCTTCATCCTCTTCTCGTAATCTCCATACATTCGTTCGACCATTTCTGACATGCGATAAAAGACCATGTGAAAGTTTTTCTCATGTTCATCACGCTTATCCTCTTCTGCCATTTTATTCCTTCTGGATACACGGCCAACTTCGGGATTGAAAGTCTTAAGAGTTCCTTCACCCTGCTTATGATTGGCCCTAGTAAGCATTCACACTCAACAATTCAAGTCAAAGATGATTGTTCTGATACCAACATGATCCGAGATCTTTTCATCATGACTTATGAAGAATTGTATTAAATGAGCATAAATTAAAGTGCACCATTAAAGAAGGGAAAACTTAAAAATGAAGAGACATAAGCATCAGATTTGAACACAAAAACTTGATAACGGGTCCTACTCTCAAATGAGTAGGCTCTTCCATTAACTCAACAAAAGAATTTAGCAAAGACATAAATATACCTCATTCTGAAATCAAGCTGCAGAAATAATGCTCAGATCAGAAAACAGACATAACCACTGAATTTGTGGTGTCGAATTACCCAAAAATGATTGTCTCCATGCTCTGATCTGACTCTAGCACTCATAGGCCCAAGAATAATTGTGTCTCGGTTTTCATGCCCTCTGCAACCTTTAATGATGATTGTCCTTTGCCTTAGAATCCATGCCCTTAGGTCCATACATTCCGCGCCTCCCCCCTGGATCTGGGAAAATTTCACCTTTTAAGTAATAATTGTGGGCAGAAGTACCAAGACGTACCCGTGGTGCATTGGTTATGGGCAGATTCGTTAAGGCTTGGGCATCGATGGAGGTTCCAGGGTTGAATCCCACCAGACTCCATTTTGGTGTGTTGCTTGTATATATATATATATATATATACATTGTAATATATGATTCCCACTAACTTTAGCGGATTCTAGAAGTCCTTCCAATTGTTGTTAAAATTGGCATGGTCTGCTAGATTTTGCGGAGCTACCGTTTTTTTAAATTCGAAATTCGTTCACAGGTTGATATTGGACATTTTGGGGATGCCACGTGTTGCCCGTTGATTGGGCTGTGTGGAACCCATTGATTAGTCCACATGTCTGTTGATGTCAATCGCCCCTTCAATCTGTACCTGACACGTGGTGCTTCTTGGGTGGTGCCACATGGCACTTTTCTACTGGTTCACATGGACCCCTAAAAATCCCATTGGTGGGTGACATGTGGCAGCTTTCGGTGCTTCCATGTGGCATGTTGACATCAGTAGCCATCATGTTGATGTCACCCTGCCATGTCAGCTACTGATGTCAACAGTATGGATGATGATGTGGCCCCCTGTTGACTAGCCCTGTTTGACCACAACTTTGACTGCAAATATCTTTCAAACCATAACTATGTTTGACGAGCCCTTTGCATCGTTAGAAATATTGTGACACACTCTTCACGATAATGTTGTTTTCATTGAGTTTTGGGAAATTTTAATTTTTTCACTTTCTATGTATGTTGGAGCCATTCTAAGCGTTCTGAGCTGCCTCTGTGAGTTCTAAGTTATTCTTAGCCTTCTCTAGATCCTTTTTGGATCAGGTAGCCACAAAGCTTATTCATTCATGGATGGATTTTCAGGGTACCACCAGATATGCATTGCATAGGAGGACATAGCTAAGATGAACTTCATAATGGAATATGGCTCCTTTGTGTATACTGTGATGCCCTATGGTCTAAAAAATGCACCTATGGTATTCTCACGGATTGTGGTCACATCATTCAAAGATTTTATGCACAAATTCTTGGAGGTATAGTTGGACGATTGGACAATGTTCAGATTACTTAAAGAGCACATGCATGTACTATGCTTGATGTTAGATAGGTGCAGAAATTACAAATCTCTTTGAACTTGAAAAAGTGCATCTTCGGTACACCATGTGGAACTTTGTTGGGATATCTCATCTACAAGGAAGGCTTGTTCGTAGATCAGTCGAAAATTGCAACAATTGTGGACATGTTGGCCACAACCTCTGTGCGATAGCTACGCATGATGTTGGGGCACATAGGATACTACAGACGATTCATCCAAATTTACACAGATTATAGTGCCACTAGAAAAACTACTGCGCAAAGATACCAAATATTCCTGTACACGTGAATGCTAGGAGGCATTAGACACGTTGAAGGAAAAATTATTCTCAACGTCGATCCTTATATTTCCCGATTAGACCAAGATATTCCATGTCCATGTAGATGCGTCACCAATTGCACTAGGCACAGTGCTTGCACAGCCTGGTGAAGATAACATTGATCATCTAGTCTACTTTACCTTCAGAAAGCTATCATATTCTAAGAATAACTATACAACCATGGAAGGTGAAGGGTTGGCAATGGTTTATGCCTTGAAAAAATTTCGACATTACTTACTAGGCACTCCCTTTAAGTTTTTCACTGACCATTCAGTGTTGGAGTACTTGGTCAATAAGCTAGTGTTGGGGGGGAGAATATGTCGATGGCTATTACTCTTTCAAGAATATGAGTTTGAGGTAGTAGTCAAATACAATAAGCCTAATGTTGGGTTAGACCATCTCTCCAGGATTGAGTTAGGGGAAATGAAAGAAGGTTTATATGATGAGCTCCCCATCACACAACTCTTTAGGGTCAAAGTTGTGTCGAAACAACTAGCATAGATTGCAACATTCTTAACAATGTGTCATGTGTCGGAAGAATGCACTCAGGAACAATGTATACAACTGGTGACCTAGAGAATCAATTACCAGTTGATTGTAGGGTACTTGTACAAGATTGGAACATGGGATCCTACACAAGTGCATATTAGTACATGACCAAGATGTCATCTTGTACAAGGCATATGAAGGTATTGCAAGTGGACACAATGCAAGAAAGGAAAATATGAATAAAGTGTTGCATGCATGCTTATGGTGGCCATCGATGTTTGAAGAATATAAGGATTATTGTAAGCGATGTAACGTTCGCCAACGAATTGGGATTCCTTTCAAGAAGGGATGAACTGCCACTTGTCTCGATCACTGTGCTAGAGTCATTTTAAAAATGGGTGATTGACTTCATTGGTCCAATCAATTCCTTGATACATATAATTGGTGTGTGCTACATTATTACCATGATAGAATACTTGACCCATTGGTTTGAAGAAGCTCCAATGAAATATTTTACTATGGAAACGCCTATGTGCTTCATCTTTGAAAATGTGGTCACAAGGTTTGGCTATACAAAAGTGTCGATGAGTGATCTAGGCGTGCATTTTTTGAATGAAACCATCCACGCGCTAACCCAAGAGTTCATGATCCATCACCAAAAGAGTACATCATATCACCCATAGGCCAATGGAACGATCGAATCATTTAACAAAATATTATAGCATGTGATGACTAAGGTATGTAACGTACAATGCAATGACTAGGATCAACACATTCTAGTAGTACTATGGGAATATAGAAAAACCACAAACAATTAACTAAGCATACACCTTTAAAGTTGGTTTATAGTAAGGAGGTTGTGATGCCCATAGATTTTGTGGTACCCAATATGCAAATTGTTGTCGCGACACAAATGTTGAACAACCAATCCCTTCAACTATTGGAACTGGAAGAGAATCGATTGATTGTGGGTCATAGCCAAATGATCGATAAGCAGAGACATAAGGATTGGCATTATTGCAACATTCGGTGCAAGAATCTACAACCCGACTCTTTAGTGTTATTGTATGACAACAAGTTCCTAAAGCACCTTGGCAAGTTGCACATGCACTGGTTAGGGACCTTTAGCCTGGTGTACATCAATGAAGCAAGAGTAGAAAAGTTGGAAACATTGCAGGTTCATCCCCTCAAAGGATTGATCAACAGAAGTAGGTTGAAGGCATATTATGGCCCGCATGTCTCAGATGCATTGTGAATGGATGTTTTTTTAGTTGTAGAGTAGGGTATAAGTTAGTTAGGTAGGAATTAAGGAAAGTATAATTATGTAATGAGTAGTAGGATAAGATAGGATTAGGCAATCTAGAAGATTGCATGGGTTAGTACCTCCAAAGATTTGGAAGATTCAATGATTAGTGTGAGGTAATTACTCACATACAGACTACAAAACAAGACAATTGGCTCTCACAAGTGAAAAAATGAACACATGATTTTGAAGTAGCGAAGGGTCGAGCAATCAGACTTGGACAAGTCACAAAGGCATGAGGGATGAAAACAGTTATGGAAACACATCCCAAAGGGAACATTGACAGTACAATGGTATGGTACAATTAGGGCCACAACAAATCAGGAAAACATGAGGACTAGGAATGATCATCACAACAAGTACACCCAGTACGTCGTAATATTGGTAGGATGAAAATCGAAGGTCTAACAGAACAAGTGGCCATGCAACAAAAATGACCCCCATGGACACCTACCAATTAATTTTCTAAGCATTGAACCACTTCATACATAGAGTTTTGAGAGCAGTGTGGAGATCAAAGGTAGGGAAAGGATTCAACCAAAGGGATGAGTATCATCGGAGATTCAACTCTACTAAGGATTCCCCATAGTGATGGATACTTACAAAAAGCGAGAGGCACACACTCAATCCCAGGAAACAAAAGAAGACTAAAGACCAACAGTGGAACTCCCAAGAGAGATACACATTAAGGATTGTTGATGTTAGTGGTAGCATCGAAAAAGTATTTCTGCACAGGTCTATGTGTCTAGACATGTGGAAATCGTCCAAAGCCTTCTACTCTTGAATTTACTTTAATTAAAGGAATTATTAAAGTAAATTGATTTTATTTAATTATGTAATTAATTAGTTGAGTTATTTATGAAACATGTTAAAAGTACTTACCATGCAACATGTAATCTAAATCTAAAAGTGAGTGTGAGAAGTAATCTCAACCGTATATCATTTTTGAGATTAGAAATAGATTGTAACTTGTGATTATAAAAGCAGGGGTAGGAGAAGGAGGAAGACACATTCACACAAATAGAAAAGGAGGACCTTTGCTAGTGTGGAGTCATGAAGGTCACACTTAGGAGTAGAGAAGGACCTCTGCTCGAGTGCTTGGATCGCGAATGACAATGATTCAAGAGGACCAAGGACAATACATTCACAAAAATAGCAAAGGAGGACCTTTGCTAATGTGGAGTCATGAAGGTCACACTCAGGAGTAGAGAAGGACCTCTGCTCGAGTGCTTATATCATGAAGGACAGTGATTCAAGATGACCAAGGACAATACATTCACATAGAGATAGAAAAGAAGGACTTTTGCTTACACTTGATAGGTGTTGAGGGAGTCGACACAAAGTATTGGATCACAAAGGAATGTGGTTCAAGATCTTGGATAGGTGAAGAAGTAAATTTATCTAGAGATCATGCAGGTCATGGAGAAGAGAGAACAGAGGCATACGCATGTGGGTTTCAATAGAAGGAAGACACAAGAGAGTCTTGGAGCATAAGGAGCTTTGTGTACAAGTTTTCCTGTACACATCTGTAGGTCACAGCTAAGACAGGGGGGGACATATGTGGGTCATAGCGGGGCAAGTCGTGGATATCTGTGGGTCACAGAAGAGACAGTCATGAATTCCTAGAAAAGTGTGCCAGAATTAATTGTACAATATGTCATCCCTTGCCAGGTTAGTTTGCAGTTCTATTTCTCTCAGTGGGCCATTATCCCTGTTACGGGAGCCCGGATTTTAGCATAATAAAATCATTCTCAGGATTGGTTTTCCCTACGAGGATTTTCCAAGGGTATTTACCCAAAACATTTGGTGTTCATGTGTTCTTGATTTGGTTTCCTAGTTTATTCTTCTGCTGCATGATATTGACTTGAATATTTCAGTAGTGTATTATTGCTTTGTGAGCTGCTAATCTGATTGCAATAAGGAAATCACTAGATAAAAAAGTACCTAGGTACTGGAGTAAAACTTTCTACACGGTATCAAATCTCATGCTCTAAAGGGAAGCTAGATCAGTACACTAATAATTTTCCAACAACAGGTTATTTCCAGGGCAGTTTATCAGGTCTTAGGGATGGCACCAGCACCATTGAGAGTTGAAGACAGATTGGATGGAGCATCCAACTTCCTATCTTGGAAAGAAAGAGTTACTTTGGTGTTGAAGGAGTATGACATTTGGGAGTTAATGGATAAAATGATTACTACACCGACAAATCTGACAACTTTATATGCTCACAACAAGAAGGAGATCAAAGAAGCAAGAGTCCTCCTACATTTTGTGAAGGATCATCTAATCCCTCACCTAAATGAGAAGAAGACGACCAAAGAGATGTTTGATGCCTTGGTAAGTTTATTCCAAAGCAAGAAAATGAATAGGAAGATGATCTTAAGGAATAAACTTGGATTGGTTCAGATGTCTAGATCAGATAATGTTACCAGCTATCTCATGAGGATCAGACAGGTGCGTGGTGAACTTGCAACCATGAGGGAGAAAAAAGAGGATGTGGAGCTTGTTAATGTGGCACTGGATGGAACTCCCAATTCATGGGAACCATTTGTCACAGGATCTTTTGCTTGAGATAATATCCCATATTGGCAGAGACTTTGGGATGATTGCATCCAAGAAGATACGCAGGAGGAGTCTAAGAGCGGCAAGCAAGAATATGAAGAGGGGGACCTGGCCCTTGTCAGTAAGACAAGGAAGGGAAAAGGAAAGGGTTCCAGCAAGCAGGGTAATAGTGAGGATTCAACCTCACAGCCGGGAAATAAGGACTTGAGTAAAATCAAGTGCTTCACATGCCACAAATTTGGGCACTATGCATCACAGTGTCCAGAGAAGATGCAGACGACAACATCAATAGAGATGCAACTAGATGAGTTTGGAGCAAAGTTTGAGAAGAAATTCTCAGTGTTCGCATGCCTCTCTACTAGCACCTACTCAAGAAGTGTGTGATACTTGGACAATCATGCTTCTTGTCACATGAAAAGGACACATGAGTTGTTCACCAGTTGGTCAGAGATAGATTCAAATTTGTATGCGGAGATTGGCACTCTTGCCAAGTGTGGTGTAGAAGGAGTTGTGACAGTCAGGTTCCATCTTGAGTCAGGAAGTTTTCTGGAGGTGGCAGATGTGTTGTATGTACCAGAACTAAAGAATAACTTTCTCTCAGTTTCAGTTTTGGAGGACATGGGTTTTACAGTTACTTTTCAGAGAGGGCAAGTACTCATATGTTCAAAGGGAGATATCCCTGACACAACATTGAGCATTGGTGTCAGAGAGGGAAAGTTATACAGGTTGCAAGGCCATCCTGTAAGAGGACCCAATGGGATATTGGATCGTGGATCAATGTCAGTGACATAGGATGAGGAGCAGGAGGCTTCGAAGGGTGACCAACCAAAGGATGAGCAAAGTTCATAGAATTCCAGTGTGGGGAGTGAACCTTCAAAGGGGAAGAGGGAGTTAGCCCCTTCCAGTTTTGTCAAGAAACCAAGTTGGTACGAGATGACATTGATGGATGCTCAGGAGCAGGAAGCTTCTAGGAGCACATTGAGGGAGAGCATACCTTTGATGATTTTTTCAAACTTCATGGCATTGATATGTAGCGTCATCGATTCCAAGACTTCAAGTATCTAATCAGCAGGTTTGGAAGAATGCCAGTATGCAGGATGATGTGAGTGACATTGTGCCAGAGTCGGAGGCAGAACCAGTTCCAAGTGGTTCTTCGGGAAATACCTTCCTCGCTAAGAGGGAGTATTGATGTTAGTGGTAGCATCAGATAGGTATTTCTGCACAAGTCTATGTATCTAGACGTGTGGAAATCGTCCAAAGCCTTCTACTCTTGAATTTACTTTAATTAAAGGAATTATTAAAGTAAATTGATTTTATTTAAGCATGTAATTAATTAGTTGAGTTATTTATGAAACATGCTAAAAGTACTTAGCATGCAACATGTAATCTAAATCAAAAAGTGAGTGTGAGAAGTAATCTCAACCATAGATCACTTTTGAGATTAGAAATAGATTGTAACTCATGATTAGAAAAGAAAGACTAGGAGAAGGAGGAAGACACATTCACACGGATAGAAAAGGAGGACCTTTGCTAGTGTGGATTCATGAAGGTCACACTCATGAGTAGAGAAGGACCTCTACTCGAGTGCTTGGATCACGAAGGACGGTGATTCAAGAGGACCAATGATCTGGATTATTTTTGGCACAAAATGAGAGTGGCGATATAATAAATAAATGTACAGAGATATCTTCGATATCCAATAATATAACATAAATATATAAGAGATGCAACCATAAACACATAGATACAGTAATACACAATTTCTATTAATGAGTGAAATGTACAAAACTGTAGAAATACAAAGTGAAAGACTCGCTAGAATGGTGGCAACTTATCTCTGAGAAGAGATGTGACGGCTACTCACATTTTCAAGAATATGATTAAAATGAGGCTATAAAGGCCTTTTTAACATAAATAAAATCCAAAACCATAACCTCAGAAGATGAAAAGACAATAATTTTGTGGACCCCGTTTTGGGTAGTTTGGTGTATCAAATTCTCGGGGGCATAACTTTGGCATACGATCTTCGTTTTGGGCACACGATAGATCATTGGAAAGGTATGGTCGAAGATATTAATTTTGGGGGCTCAATCAGAGCCTTACAATATCATTGAGGTGCTCAATCCTGGAAAACCTTCATTCAATCTCTCAAAATGGCCTTGAAATTTTGGGAACCAAAAAAACTGTTAAAAATAGTAAATTGCCAAAAGACTATTTGGAGCCAGTTGGGATAGGTGTGTGGCCACCGATATACACCTGGATCAATCATCCCTCCTTAGGAAGAAATGGTCTCCATTGCGTTGAGTGCCCAAGGAGAGGGAAAAGCGTTTACTGAATCTGCATCTTAATGAGATGTTTTCCTTGTTGGAGAAGTTGTGTTGCTTAACTTGTTGAAAGTTGTCATGAACCTATGGTTGGAAAGGTTGAACCTTTTTAACCAGTATAGCTATATGAGATTCATGTGTGCAGAAGGAATATTTATGCTTTGATGCAATCTTGTTGACCTGATTTTGTTGGATAGAAGGTGCTTGGACCGAGGTTGCAGTGGTTGTAGTGTCCTTATGTTCACCTTTTGAATAGATTGTCAAAAAGTTGAATTTTGTAGTATGAGATACTACCTTGCGACATTGTTTAAGTGGGACAGTAGTCGGAACTACCTCTTGTGTCCTATAGATATCACCCTCCAGTTTAAAAATGACACTATGGGGTCGAGACTCATAAATAGCATGGCGCTTCCACATATATGGTTGGCCCAAGAGAAAATCACAGACATCCAGCTAGGCAACATCACATAATACCTCATCCTTAAAGAGCTGGATGTCATATGGCAATTGGTACTGTTGGTTGACACGAAGATCTCGTCCTTGGAGAAGCCACTCGGTGTTGTATGGATGCGAGCGTGGTGTTATCGACAATCCCAACTGTTTGACGACCTCTACTAAGATGAGGTTTTTCTGGGTTCTGCTATCAACAATAAAATGCAGCAGGTCCCCTTCACCCACATCTGTGAATGAAAAAGGTGCTCCCCCTCTTCAGGATCTGATCGTTCTTCTAGTTGAATTGTTGTGGTCACAACAATAGCAGTGGGGTTTGCATCGATGATCTGTCTTCTACTAGTATTTTATGAATTAGGGTTTGGCTCCTTGTCTTTGATCTCGGCCACCGATGACTATTTTGCGCAACATTCATCGGTGTTGTGCCAAGGGCTTTTGTGAAAATCGCATTGTTTTCTAGTGTCCTTATCCGTCTTTCCATTACCCTTCTTTTCTTGTGGCTTGGACTAGTTTTCTGAATTTTTTTTGTTAGGGCCATCTTTACCATACTTTGGTTGTTGCAGATTTGCAGAACCGAACGCCCGCCTATTCTGATGCTTAAATTTCGATTCAATTTTAATAGCATATCAATAAACAACACCTAGTGATGAGATGTACAGAAAATCCATTTCATTTTGGATGTATCTGTGTAGAGCCCCACGGTATTTCAGAACCAGATTTCGCTCGGAGTCTTTGATACCCAACTTGGTGCGCAAGTGATCTAGGATATTTTCATCGTGACTTATAAAGAATTGTATTAAATGAGCATAAATTAAAGTGCACCATTAAAGAAGGGAAAACTTAAAAATGAAGAGACATAAGCATCAAATCTGAACACAAAAACTTGATAATGGATTTCATCCCTGGTGGACTACGTCTCTGGGTCCTACTCTCAAATGGATAGGCTCTTCCATTAACTCAGCAAAAGAATTTGGCAAATACATAAATATACCTCATTCTGAAATCAAGCTGCAAAAATAATGCTCAGATCATAAAACAGACATCACCACTGAATTCGTGGCGTTGAATTACCCAAAAATGAATGTCTCCATGCTCCGATCTGACTCTAGCACTCCCAGGCCCAAGATGAATTTTGTCTCGATTTTTGTGCCCTCTGCAACCTGCAATGATGATTGTCCTTTGCCTCGGAATCCATGCCCACGGGTCTGTACCCGCACCTCTCCTCTAGCTCTGGGTGAATTTCACCTTTTAATTAATAATTGTGGGTGGATGTACCAAGAGGTACCCGTGGCACATTGGTTATGGGCGGATTTGTTAAGGCTTGGGCATCGGCGGAGGTTTCGAGGTCGAATCCCAGCGGACTCCATTTTGGTGTGTTGGTTGTT
>SNQJ01S0095232.1:46837-57923 GCA_010110895.2 Picea sitchensis | reverse complement strand
GTGGGAAATTGGAAGGCTTCTTTGGGGGATCTTCTTGAACATGTTTCCCCCTGTTCTCAAGGTGAGTGGCTTGCACACAAACTTCGTCAAGACTAGTGGGGTTAAACAAGAGAAAAGTATGACGAATATAACTGTGAAGTGCACCAATATACTTCATTAAATTTTCATAAGAATCCAAAGGAATATCCAATTCAAGAGCTTTCTTCCTAAATTCTTATGTGAAACTTTGTACAGTGTCTCCTTTACTTTGCCTTAAATTTTTCCATTCCATCATTGCTTTATGTAAATACCCTAATGGATAAAATTTCTTCCTTATCGCTGATTTAAATTCCGACCATGAGAAAAGAAGCTTACCACACTTACTTATGTCCTGAAGCTTTCTCTCCCACCATACGAGAGCGGTGCCTTCCAACCGAAGAGAAGCCAGTTTCACTTTAACTTCCTCTTCATCAATATGTTGGACATGGCAATATACTTCAACCTGTCAGATCCAATTATCTAGCTTTTCAGGATTAGCATCTCCATTAAACATAGGTAAAGAAAATTTTACATCAAGCTTTAATAATGGTTTCTTAAAAGAGGCTTTATGGCTAGAATGATGAGAATGATGAGAATGCTCAGAGGAAGAAGAACTAGAACTTGAAGGTGAACACGAAGGCTCAGGAGGATCCCCTCCATCCCCTTGGTTTACCAAAGCATCATCATCTACATGTGCTTCGTTTTTCTTCCCTTTATTCTTCATCCTCTTCTCGTAATCTCCATACATTCGTTCGACCATTTCTGACATGCGATAAAAGATCATGTGAAAGTTTTTCTCCTGTTCATCATGCTTATCCTCTTCTGCCATTTTCTTCCTTCTGGATACACGACCAACTTCAGGATTGAAAGTCTTAAGAGTTCCTTCACCCTGTTTATGCTTGGCCCTAGTAAGCATTCACACTCAACAATTCAAGTCAAAGATGATTGCTCTGATATCAACATGATCTGGGATCTTTTCATTGTGACTTATAAAGAATTGTATTAAATGAGCATAAATTAAAGTGCACCATTAAAGAAGGGAAAACTTAAAAATGAAGAGACATAAGCATCAGATCTGAACACAAAAACTTGATAACGGAATTCGTCCCTGGTGGACTACGTCTTCAGGTCCTACTCTCAAATGGGTAGGCTCTTCCATTAACTCAGCAAAATAATTTGGCAAATACATAAATATACCTCATTCTGAAATCAAGTTGCAGAAATAATGCTCATATCAGAAAAAAGACATCACCACTGAATTTGTGGCGTCGAATTACCCAAAAATGACTTTCTCCACGCTTTGATCCGACTCTGGCACTCCTAGGCCCAAGAAGGATTTCATCTCGATTTTCGTGCCTTCTGCAACCTGCAATGATGATTGTCCTTTGCCTCAGAATCCATGCCCACATGTCGCTACGATCCATGCCTCTCCCCTGGCTCTGGGCGGATTGCACCTTTTAAGTAATAATTGTGGGCGGATGTACCAAGAGGTACCCGTGGCGCATTGGTTATGGGTGGATTTGTTAAGGCTTGGGCATCGATGGAGGTTTCGGGGTCAAATCCCACTGGACTCCATTTTGGTGTGTTGGTTATATATATATATATATATATATATATATATATATACATTGCAATATATGATTCCTGAAAACTTTAGTAGAGTCTAGAATTCCTTCCAACTGCTTCTAAAATTAGCGTGGTCCACCATATTTGGTCGACCCACCATTTTTTTAAATTTGAAATTCGTTCACGGGTTGATATTGGACGTTTTGGGGATGCCACGTGTCACCCACTGATTGGTCCATGTGGTGCCTGTTGATTAGTCCACCTGTCTACTGACGTCAACCTCCCCGTCAATCCGTACCTGACACGTGGCGATTCTTGGGTGGTGTCACGTGGCACTTTTCTACTGGTCCACATGGACCCCTGAAAAGCCCATTGGCGGGTGACACATGGTAGCTTCCACGTGTCATACTAACATCTCCCTACCATGCTAGCTACTGATGTCATGCTAGCATTAGCAATACGGATGATGATGTGGCCCCCTGTTGACTGGCCCTGTTTGACCGCAACTTTGACCGCGAATATCTTTCAAACCATAACTCTATTTGACGATTTGTTTGTGTTGTTTGAAATATTGTGATATGCTCTTCACGATAATTTCATTTTCACTGAGTTTTGGGAACTTTGATTTTTTTCCCTTTCTCTGTCTGTTGGAGCCATTCTGAGCGTTCTGAGTTGCCTCTGTGAGTTATGAGTTATTCTTAGCCTTCTCTGGATCCTTTTTGGATCAGCAAGGTATGGAAGGTATTGGTGAACTCTGGCACTGCTTGGCCCCTCTCTTGCTACAACGTGGTCGATCTCATGTACTGGTCATCATATTTTCCAATAGGGTAACATTGTTCCTTGACCGCATCCACACAAAAATCCCAAGTGATCTCGACCCCATATATTCCAAACTCCTCTATGAAAATTTTATCCCAGTAAGTTTCCCACCAATTTTTGACATGGGGGAGAGCCTTAAGGAGTGCGAAGGTGATATTTTCCCTATCAGAGAAATTATGAACAAAGAAATAACCTTCTAGCAGATTTAACCATTTTTCTAGGGAATCCGCATCTATTTGTCCTTCAAATATGGGAATATCAAAATTGACTTGTACCTTGAAAGGTGAGGTGCCTCCAAAGTGGCCACTTGATGAAGATGTGTTTTTTTTCATTGGCAGGCATTGAAGGATGTGGGAAAAATTATCCATCATTTCCTCCCTCTATCGCGTGAGAGCTTGCTCAAGCAACATATTAATAGAATCATCTGCTCTATCATTTTTATTTTCTTCTGCCATGGAGGGTTTATTGGGCGTGCGAGAGAAATTTTCCTCAGGAGAGACAAGCTCGAGACCCAACTTTCTATACTCGGACCTCGTCGGGGACATGCACTAAAAAAACAATCAAGAGCAGTAAATGACAGCGGAGATATAATAAAGAAATGTACAGAGATATCTCAGATATCCAATAACATAATATAAATATATAAGAGATGCAACCATAAATACAGAGATACAATAATACACAATTTCTATTAATGAGCAAAATGTACAAAACTGTAGAAATACAGAGTGAAAGACTCGCTAGAATGGTGGAAGCTTATCTCTGAGAAGAGATGTGATGGCTACTCACATTCGCAAGGAGATGATTACAATGAGTCTCTAAATTCCTTTTTAACATAAATAAAATCCAAAACCCTAACCCCGGAAGATGAAAAGCCAACAGTTTTGTGGACCCCATTTTGGGTAGTTTGGTGTATCAACTTCCCGAGGGCATAACTTTGGCATACAATCTTTGTTTTGGGCGAACAATGGCTCATTGGAAAGGTATCATCGAGGAGATTCATTTTGGGGGCTCAATCATATCCTTTAGATATCATTGAGGTGCTCAATCCAGAAAACTCTTCATTTAGGCCCTCAAAATGGCCTCGGAAATTTAGGAACCAAAAAACTGTTAAAAATAGTAAATTGCCATAATATTATTTGGAGCCACTTGGGATAGGTAGGTGGCCACCGATATCCACCTGGATCAACCAAGGATAATATGTTCACACAAATAGAAAAGGAGGACCTTTGCTAGTGTGGATTCACGAAGGTCACACTCGGGAGTAGAGAAGGACCTCAACTCGAGTGCTTGGATCACAAAGGACGGTGATTAAAGAGGACCGAGGACAATACATTCACATAGATAGCAAAGGAGGTCCTTTGCTAGTGTGGATTCATGAAGGTCACACTCAGGAGTAGAGAAGGACCTATTCTTGAGTGTTTGGATCACGAAGGACGGTGATTCAAGAGGACCAAGGAAAATACATTCACACAGAGATAGCAAAGAAGGACTTTTGCTAGTGTGGAGTCATTAGAGAGTGTAGAAGCAAAGAAGGTTTTTATTACACTTGACAAGTGTTGAGAGAATCGACACAGAGTATTGGATCATGAAGGATTGTGGTTCAAGATCTTGGATAGGTGAAGAAGAACCTTCATCTAGAGATCATACATGTCAAGGAGAAGAGAGAACGGAGGCATACGCAGGTGGGTTTCAATAGAAAGAAGCCACATGAGAGTGTTGGAGCGTACAAAGCTTTCCACACAGGTTTTCCATACACATCCGCGGGTCACATAAGAGATAGTTGTGGATGCCTAGAAAAGTGTGCCAAAATTGATTGTACAGTAGGTCAGCCCTTGCCAGGTTAGTTTGCAATTGTATTTCTCTCAGTGAGCCATTATCCCTATTACGGAAGCCCTGATTTTAGCATAATAAAATCATTCTCGGCACTGGTTTTCCCTCTGGGGTTTTTCCAAGGTTATTTACCCAAAAATTTTGGTGTTCATGTGTGCTTGATTTGGTTTCCTAGTTTATGCTTCTGATGCATGATATTGAGTTGAATATTTCATTAGTGTATTATTTTTTTGTGAGCTACTAATATGATTGCAGGAAGGAAATTACTAGATAAAAAAGTACCTAGGTGTTGGAGTAAGAATTTCTACAAGGACTATCTCTTGGGAAGGGGGGGCAGCCTATGGTTCACTAACTGCAACAACCAATCCACCACACAATTCCCTAAATTTCACTTTGAAGTTTATGCAGAGGTCACCCCAAATCCCAAGGGGTGAGAGCCGGTGATCCTGACACAATGGATTAACCCCATTTCTGAATCAGGTAGTTCGATGCTACTGGCTACCTATCATATGATGTGTAGTTGTCCTCGTCTTCAACACCATCAACAAGCCCAAGAGAGACAGGAAGAAGACATGCACGCTAGAAATTTTACCCTAGCCGGTGACCTAGAGGTCACTGGGGTGATAGTGTCGAGTCTCTGAGGAAGGAATTAGCCCAAACGAAATAATTGGTTATGCACTACATGTTGAAGGTAAACTATTCCCACAAGGTCCAGACCGAGATCAACGAGAGAGAGGTCGAGATCCCCGATGACTGAAGGTTGTCTTCACAGTTAGACTTCATGGATTGTTAACGCATTCCAATCCCTACGCATGGCTACTACACCATCCAAGATTAACCAATTGTACGTAGACAGGAACTGTGTGTGTGCCCTAAGTCAGCACTGTGTGTGTTCCCAAGAGTTTTACACCGTGCGACGCCAAGATGTAGCGCCTACACCAACCAACAATCTGCTATGCGCACCAACCCATTTTGAACTACGTGCAAAGACTTGAAGATATTGCATGCATATGAGATCCTATGAAATCTTCTATAATCCATGCAACCATTTTTATAACAACTCCATTGATCATGGTCAAGGTTGTGGGTGAGCTAGCAAGTTTGTTATGATTTCCATCCTCCAATAGAGGTAAAAGAGATGCATGAGAATGTGTAAGGGTTGTTGTTTATTATTGGGTTTTTGGTTAAAAAGAATTCATTGTTATGTTCTAAGTTCTTATGTAAAGATGAGAGAGAAAGTAGATTGAGATCTAAGCACTTTGTTGGTCTTTGTTTAATTCTAAATGCGCTTTGTGCAGGCTTTGTGCTCTATGTAGTCAAATGTATTTGAATGATGTTAAGATTAATGAATGAAGCATGAAGAATATTTGTCTTTGTATCTTCTATATTCTAGTCTGAATGTGTGTCTATTACTTAGTATTATGTGCAACGATTATATGAATTCCATGAATGAATGTGAAGTGAATCCATGGTTTTGAATTGATGTTTCATGCCTATCATGTTCCTTTATAAGTTTCATGAACCTTATGGTCTCTGTGATTCTCATGGTGTCTCGGATGAGACCTTCTTTAGTCCTTGAAGATTGAACATGTCGGCGCCTATGGGAGATTGTGTGTCCTCCTGGAAAAAAAATTTGTTTATTATGATAAAGGGGATGCTTAGAGTCTCTCCTAGCAAGGAGTGGAAGAAGGATTTCAGGTGAGGAAAAAGCGAAGATGCTTATGTATAAGTTTACCCTCTTCACCATACCAATGGTTTAGGGGTGAAAATTGGGAGGATGGATATGAGTGTGGTTATGGATGCTTTGGGTATAGGAATCTGAGAGAAACCTCACAAAGAACCCTATATAATAGAATGTGTGATCACCTTCCAAGTAGTAGTTTCCACCGTTGGTTCAATTTCAATTAATTCCAATATTTTCCTCTACTTTAACTAATGCTTGAGTCTTGTTGCATTCCCTTGTCTCCTTCTCTAGTTTCTCCAACTTATGTACTTTCTCATCTCTACCTTCTTTGTCTTAATAAGAGATTAATTTTTTAAGCTTATTTTTCTTCTTCTTCTTGTCTTATACCAAAGTGGCAACCAAGTTAGTGACAACATTGTTCATCTGAGTCACTCCCTCGCCATATAGACACATGTGCAACCATTTGAGCCATATAATTATCCAACGAGGTCATGAATGTTGGTTCTCATTGGTCTATGTTTCATCATCCATGGTGTGGTCTTGATTTGGTTTTCTGCCTCATATAGTACCAATTTCAAGGTTTAAAAATACTCCTTACAACTTTCTCAATCTAGTTAGCATCCATGGGTAACTCACCCCTAAGATCAGGAACTATGATATGATTTGTAATTGAAGGGTTATGGTCAAATGATTCACCAACATATATCTTAATATACAAAATACTAAAAGACATTATAGACACAAAGTGTTAATAAGCAACAATGCAATATAACAATGATTATGTTCTATTTAACAAATCTATGCTAATAGAAATAACAGTGCAATAACAGAGACATAAAAACATAAGAAATATCCTAGAGAAACCTGTATTGGGAAAATAGCCAGCTTCAAGATGGCTATCTTGATCTAGTTTTATTACAATTGTGCTTTTATAGTCTAAAAGGATCTTTGAATATCAAGCACACAAATGTACTTTATAATTATACATGTAGCCACTACAATAGAACCTCTACAACCAAGAACCAGTTAATCAACCATTGCCTAAGTTGATCTCTCCAATCTTTGTGCACCATGCAATTTTGGTGCCAACCCGAGCTATGGTTAATCAATTATCTCCTTTATTATTGTGCAAACCTTTAGTGCAACCTCATTCTTCTCCAAGCAACTAAACCCATATTCCATCTATGTCATCCCTTTTATGCTTGTTGCTCAACAATATGTGGAAGGCCAACAAACTCTGCACCATTTTGCCCAATAAAAAGTTAGAATCCTTGGAGTGTAGACCCATTGATTCATATTTTGTTGAATTTGGCCACTTTTTGTTTTTCTTGGACTACCATGTGATAACCCTCAATCTGAAGTCCTTGTCCCACTTTGTCTGCCTCCCGCTATGTTGACACTCCAAACCCCTCCTAACACAAGATGACATTTCCTCCATATGCTTTGCAAATCCATGTAGTCCATAGCTTTGCACACAACCCTCTACATAAACTTATTTGCCTTAGTCTTTCCACACCTTATCTTTGTGCAACGCACTAAGCACAAGCTCCTTTCATACCTTTGGATGACCACAACTCCACATTCTCTTGCCTTAGACTATTTTAATAAAAAACTACAAACTTCTCCAAGACAATGATAAGCAGTCTTCCAATAAGGCCTATAAAATAGGGTTCAAACATGGAAATTCACAAGGACTCTTGAGCACAAAATCAACCAAAGAAATAAAGACAACCATTTCGACTCTTCCAGGATTCATTCGGCTCATTGATTAAGAAGGATAGATTGTACCCTTAGTCATACTACCTGATTTCTAGGTATGTGAGAGTGGTCTCCTCAAGTGTTATGCTCAATGTACCATTGATACATACAACTGAAAAGCTTATCTAAGGAGGGGATTAGTGATGTCTATGTAACTTCATAATCAAAAGCACATAAAATAACAAATAACAAATAAACAAAAAAATTATATCTAATAAAGAAGCAAATTATAAAAAAATGTATTCGCTTATTTTTTATGATAAAATAAAACCGAATTCAAAAAGTTAAACATCTTCTTCTCTCCTGAACAATAATGTAATGAAAAATATAAAATTCTTTAAAAATTAAAACCATATAAATATAATATGATATTCAATATAAAAACATTACACAATAACAAGAAAACCACTTCCTGTCATTTCCCTATGTATTTTTCAAAAAATTATATATATTACCTAAGGAGAGCCATGCGCAATTTAGTATGTTAAAGCAATCTTTTCCAGTCATATGACAATTAAATTATTGCCCTCTAAAATATAATCCTCTCATGGTCTTATCAACGTGGAACGGAAAACAAATCCATAAAGCAATCCAAAGTTGTCATCGAGAGGAAGTTTTAATGCAACGAGATTTCTCCACATTCCCAATAAATTGAGCCCATTAGATTACCTGATGGGTAAAGAAGTAAGAAATAATCTATTATTTATGTAATAATATATAAAAATAATTCATTCTCTCACATTGATGTAGGGGAGTTGAGACCCCTCTGCCCAAAAGAATTGCATAGTGGAATATCTCAGGTAAACAACTATTCTTCTATTCAAATGAGAATTTTCAACAACATTGATCTCATCTGCATTCACATGTATTCGTTCTTGTAGAGTTTTGATATCACTGGGCACAAAGACAAACGCCACCATTTTTAGTTTAGGCACCATTTGTAGTTTAGGGTAATTCTTTAGGGTACTTCACGATAGACTCTAATTTACATACAATATTAAGAAATCACTTCCAAGTTGATATGATAATATTCTATATCACTCCAATACTAATATTTGTTGATAATTTCAATGGCATATTTTGTAGTTTATTTTTAATCTAGGATCATTATCTATGTAATATTAATAATAGTTGTAACCCTTACTACTACAATAACATATTTCATAGTTGTGATTGCATCTCATATTGATGGTTTAATGTCTTTTTTTCCTATAATAGTCGGAGATGTTTATAGATGTTTTGGAATAATTTATATGATCACAAAATCTTATTTTTTGTTTCTCTTTTTTTTTAAGTTTTATGTTTGTAAGAATTTAAACTTGTGTTATTTTCATAGCAATGCGTTGTCTCAACAACTAGACCACAACCCAATAAAAATAAGTCATTTTCATGGATTCCATCCCACATTGATAGTTCAATGTTTTTTTCTCCTATAATAGTAAGAGATGGCTATATTGAGATGTTTTGAAATAATTTATATGATAGTAAAAGTCTCCTTCTTTGTTTCTCCTTTTTCTAGATTTTATGTGTGTAAGAGTTTAAACCTGTATTAATTTCATAGGTCCCAACCATTAGACTACAACTCATAAACATACTCAATTATAATTTCATCAACACAAATTAAAAGAAAAATTATTAAGTCAATGTTCCAAATCCCCTAGACATGTTAGAGAAATTAACATCATTTTCAACAATTTTACTCTTGTGTCTTTTAAACATCAAACATTTATGGGGCAACATGAACTTGCATCTATTATTCTCTAATTATCAATGAGATTTCATTTGACATAAATACTTTTTTTAAATTCTATGTGTATTATGAGTATGAGATTTCATTTGACATAAGTACTTTTTTTAATTGTATGTGTATTCTGAGTATGTAGGTTTACATAGTTAGTCATAATGCTAGAAAATTTTCCAGAAAGTTTTCTCGTTATATGTATATTGTTCTGTTTTGAATAATTCCACATGCATAATAACTATGAGACATACAAAGTTCATTAAACATTAGATACTCACTTAAAAAAGCATTGTCATTTTAGAAATTGGTTTTGGGACGCAAATCCTTAAGCTCACATGATAACATCCTCCTTCACTTCACATGTCATGTTGATGGCCTTTTACTTAGGAATAAGCTTACCACCTAGAATTTTTCAAATTTCAAATTTAAATTGTTGAAATTGAAGGATGGAATTCTCCAATAAAAATAAAAATTAGTGCTCAAAAGAACATTTACAACCAATTACAAATTTTCATTATCAAAATTAAGTTTTCTCATTTCCTAATTCTTGTTCTTTAACTTATACCTATTTGTTATCTATGCCATGTGTACAATAATTAGAAATTTTACTATGTGTACAATAATTATAAATTTTACTCCTTTGGTTTTGGGATGGGCTTCTATAATTAATATGATGACATTGTCTCTGCTTTTCAATCACATGTACACATGACCAAACACCTAGCTTTTGTCATCCACCCTCCAAATTCCATGGACATGATGAAGAGATTTAATGCACGGTGTGGTGTCACCATTTCAACCTATTCATGGTTTCAATCCTCCCTACTCTCTAGGGTGCTTCATGTTTTGTCATTATAAGGACCGGTCTTAACCGAAGTGAGTCAAGTCATCGTGGTTAGCAACGAGGCCACGTGTCCAGGTGACTAGAGCGAGAAAAGAGACCGTTGCGTTTTGCAGCAAGCTGACGATCAAAACTGCGAGAATTGAAACAGAGCCCGGGTTTCATGCGATTTTCTGAGGACCGAAGCACCTTCGAGCTTGTCTAGATTCTCCACCGGCTCCAGAGAAAATTTTGGTTCTAAATGTGTTTCGTTCTTCCCTGCTTTGCCTCATTTTAGGATCTATCATAGAAATTAAGTAAACGACCGTAATAATAGCCATAATCTTGTAAGAATTTTCGCTTTAGCAGCTATTTTTTGTGCCAGCCGCTTTCTTGGCTGTGTTGATCTGTTCCGTGGGCGCATTTGGCTTTAGGAAACTTATGAAACGGCGGCTTTCGGTAAATGTCCACTCCCAATTCAATCATGGGGGAAACTTAGTTTTACACGCAAAAAACTGTCAATAGTTAAAGGATTCACTAAAATTTGCTTGCTAAATTAGTAGTATGGAAAATTTTGGTTTACATCGTTAAGAAGTTGTTGATATTTAATAGATCAAAGGGTGTGATCATAGGTTTAGTAATCTCTTTGAAAACTTGCATGTTCCTTGCTCGAAGGTTCTTCCTCTAGAAATAATTAGAAAACCATATGAGATAGAGCTTGGAAAAGTATGCCAAGTATCATGGCTATGTTATTGTTAGGCTCATAAGTACACTCGATTTGGGATAGAGTTTGGAAAAGTATGCCCAATTATCATGGCTATGTAATTGTTAGGTTCATAAGTACACT